>PVJA010001266.1:0-95778 GCA_004027025.1 Myocastor coypus | reverse complement strand
CTGGCGTAGCATGTGGTGCCGGGGATCGAACTGCAGTCCCTGAAACCGCCCAAGCTCCCAAGCAGGCGCGTTAGACCACTGAGCCATCCCGCCGGGCCCCGAGTGGCCTTTCTGATGAAAGCCTGCATTTGCTGAGTGCAGGATGCCAAGCTGTACCCGGGGCCAAGCTGGATTGCTCTGCGGATCGCTCTGCTTGGGACAGGCAAGCAGGAGCGGACATTGTTGGAATGAGAGAAATCACCAAGCAAGGAATGCAAGAAGAAAGCTGGGGACCATGGGCAAAAAGGTGGGGGTCTCTAGTAATTTTCTAGGGCAATGTGCAGAGGTTGACACCGGGTGTTGCCATGGTAGTGTGACGTGTGATGTTATCCTCTGCACAGCCGGAAGGAGACCATGCAGACTGCAGCCCACGCGTGTGCAGGTAGCTCTGGCATTAAGCAGCCAGGGGCATCCTTCTCCTAATTCTTCAAATGCCAGCGGTATGCCCCTCACCCCCTACTCCGATGCCGCTTGCACTTGGGAGGGATATATATATATATATATATATATATATATATATATATATATATTTTTTTTTTTTTTTTTTTTGGGGGGGTCTGGCTCAGGCTGCCTTAAGGGGGGGGGCATCACTTGCACTTGGGTGGTGTTGGAATCCACAGGCTGAAGGTTCAGCCTCCAGGTCTGCTCCTCGCTTGATGCCAGTCCCAAGCCCCAGGCTGTGTGTTTCCGACTGGCTGTTCCATGAGGTGCTCTCACAGGCTAGGGCAACCTGCCCTGGGCATTACAAAAGATGTAAATGAAGAGGTGTCTTGGAGAAGGGGCGCCGGCCCTCGCTTTGCCAGTGCCACCCTCCAAAGCCTCCTCTCGTTCAGCTCTCTGGAGGTTCCAAACTCTGTCTTTTTAGGGTCTCTATGAGAGTTTCATGGCATAGGCGTGGCGACGCAGAGATAATGTCTCGAAGTGAGCCTGACGCAGAGGGTGGAGCCAAAGCTATTGGACTTAGGAGGGAGATGGGGGCCTCTGTGTTCTGAGTTATGGTGGCTTCTTTGTGTAGCTTCCCTCCCTTTCAGAGATGGGTAGGACCCCTTCTGCAATGGATAGCCCGCGGAGAGCCCAGAGAATTCCTTCATAGTGAATGGGAAGACAGTTGTTGTGATCGGTCATCTTGGACCGCAGAAAGCCCAGTGTCTAGGGCCTGCTGGGTGGCAGGTGTGGGTGGGGGGTGTCACAGGCCGGGAACTGTAGACCACACGGACAAATAAACAACAGCGACAATGCTACCCACCTCTACCCCGTGTTTCTTCTGGGAAAAATCTGCCAAGATCACCTTGGCAATTGGTTGCTTCGCGGAGGTAACTTAAGTGATGCTGAGGTTGGAGTTGGCCTCGTGCAAACAGGCATCGTGCTAGGAACAGCGCGACTTCACGTTGATTTCAGTGCCACCCCACCCCCACCGTTAGGTCCGTGCTGTTGAAGGCCCTCTCTGGGGCCCTCCTTGGGGATGCCATCTAAAACACCTTCCCTGCCTTTCTCCTCTGTCCCTCCGCACCCCAGCTATCATAATTAAATTGTCCCCAAGACAACTCTCACTGCATGCTTTACTTTTATGTAATTATTTACCCCCTTACTAAATCCTCGGGGGAGGAGAGTTGTCTGCTTTGCTAGATTCCCCGTTCACTGGGTTCGATGCAATACCTGGCGCAAGGTAAGTATGAGTCCCTTGCTCAACAAGCGGTGGCTAGGATGAGGCTGCGTCTATGAGCTGTGCGAGCATGCGCAGTGGAGCCCGCGCGGCGCGCCTACAGCCCTCTGCGCAGCTGCAGGCGTCTGCTGTGCTCTACAATGTACTTCCGCTAGGTCACCTTCACGTCAAGTGCTTCCGGTCACTCTTAGGACAAAATCTACAGCACATCTGCAGGCCGCAGAGCGTCCCGAGGGGCTCTGCCTTCCTGCAGCCATCTCTGTCGCTTTGCTTCCTTCGTCGCCCTCACCGTGCCCACCTCCTCGTGCTTTACAGCCCTGCGGCCACTGCCCCGCGGTGAGCTGAAAACCTCGCCCGGACTCTCAGCGCCTGGGGCCCCCGTGCTGCTGCCCGTGACCGGGGTCTCAGCTCAGCAGCCTGCGCCCCAGGGCTGCCTGCTGTTCTGGCCGCACTGCCTAGACCCCGCAGCTCACCACTGTCCCTGTGTCCTCCTGGCTTCTCTTGCAGCGCGTCTCTGGCCGGAACGCTCTCATTCACGCTGCTGTCCACTCCTCTGTGCCTCTAGTATGCTGGCAGCTGGGCAGAAATGACCTTGATCATGTCATTCACTGGCAGGGACTAAAATAAGGCCTAGCATCGCACTCAGAGGCATTTTAAACATTTGTCAAGTGATGGATGTCGTGTATGCAGTGCTTCCAGATGACAAACAAGTTGCTTTTCTTATTTATATTATTTTTTAAAAATAATATGGCCGGCTCAGCCTGCCCCGGGCGTGGGGCTGGCGCAGCCTGTGGTGCCGGGGATCAAACCGCGGTCCCTGCAGTTGCCTAAGCTTGCCTAAACAAGTACTTGAGACCGCCGCTGTGTCATCTCGCTGGTCCCTGCTTTTCTTTATTTTCATATTTTTGCGTCTGGCTCAGCCTGTCCTCGGGGGCGGGGCTGGCGCAGCATGTGGTGCTGGGAATCGAACCGTGGTCCCTGAGCATGCTTAGGCTTGCCTAAGCAGGCGCTTTAGTCTGCTGAGCTATCTCACCCGCCCCGGAAGTTGTTTTTCTATGCATTGCCCAGTGCCTGGCTTCCTAACCAACACATATTTGTCGCTCTAGCCCTGCCACGATTCCGAGAGGCTGTCCCAAAACGGCATATGACTGCATATTCCTTGTTATAATGAACTTCAACATAAAAGCAAGATGGGACTAAAATTCAGGGTTGAAGAGGATGGGGAAGGCCAGATCACGACCTTTGGGGGTCACAGATTTTGCAGAAGCATCCGGTGGAAATTGTCCTCTAAATAAAACACACCCTTGCCTGGCCCCCCACGATCTGTTTCCAAAGTGAAATCAAAGTCAATAGCTGTTTTGTAGGTGGGATGATTACAGATTCCCATCCTTGGCTGAATTAACATGTAAAGGGAAGTCTTGGGCGAGGGTAATTATAGGATATTTCCTTAATAAACCTTATCTGATCCTTTTCCGCTAATAATTGTATGTAATTATATTTATGTGTGAGAACATCGCATATTAATGGTGTCTAGGCCCCTGAGGATTGAAAGAGCTTATGAGGCATTTGACTAGATATGGCCGATCATTACATGTCATGCGGAGAACATGGAGAAAAAAAGAATTTATCAAAAAGAAACCGGAGACTAGAGAAACCCAACACTTTCATTAATTGATAATATTTTTATTAGGTTGTTACTTTCAAGTGTCTTTTCCTACTTGCACTTGAATTTAAATGTCTGAAAGAAATGGGTACTCAGAAAAAGAAAAGTAATTACACCCTGTAATTCTGATTTAATTACAAGGGAATAGATGTAACACGATGTGATAAAAGTTATGATAGGCTCTTTAAATGATATATGTCATTAACATGTTAATTGGCATGAAACCTGAACCCGCAGCCAGAGAAATCTTAGGTGAACATGAGGTCATCTCCATTACAGGCCCTCTTATAATGAAAATTCCATAAAAGCATTTTAAGTTTGATTCTACGAGGTGCTCTTTCTCATTTTATGTTCAAGACAATGAAATTCTGGTCCTGCCCTTTTTAAAAAAAAGGAGAAAAAGAAAAGGCTATCCTGACAGAGTTGTCGTGGCTGGCTTGAACTTGTAATTGAATCCGCATGAAGTCCGGGCAGGATGAAGTGACACAGCGTGTTTTCTTCTGTACTGAGACCAAGTCATGTTGGACAAAACTGGCTCTTTCAACATCTTAGGGTTATGATGAAATAGAGTTTGTAAAGATTTTGCTTATGAAAAGCCTGCTTTTTTTTTTTTTTTTTTTTTTCTCAAAGGCTTATCCGAGATCCTGTTTATTTTATTTCATTGTAGTTTTTGGCTCATGGCTCTGGTGAGTATAAAGAATCTGTTATTTTATTTATTTATTTATTTATTTATTTATTTATTTATTTATTTATTTGAGGCACATATCGCTCTGTAGTCCGGGTTGACCGTGAACACACTATGTAGCCCAGGCTGATCCTGAACTTGAGGTGATTCTTCTGCCTCAGCTTCCTGATGCTGGGAGTACAGGCATGTGCCTTCATGCCCGGCCCTTTAAGAAAGTATCTGTTCTGCAGGAAGAAGTAGTCAGACCAGAGTGGGGTTGCTGTCAGGAGGAACTAGGGTCCCACGTGGGGCTTCAGAGCTTGGAGCTGAGCTAGAGACCCCTGGGACTGAGTCTGGAGCTTGTTGGGTGACTCCTTTCTTTCTTTTTTGGTACCAGGGATTGAACCCAGGGCCTTGTGCTTGCCAGGGTGGTGCTTACGCCACTGAGCTATCTCCTTGGCCTTGGTTTGGTGACTCTTACTGGTATGTCCTGGTATTAAAAGTCACCGGGGAGCCATCCCTGTTGACAGCTTTCAGGGATGGATGCCTTTCTGCGTCACCAGCCATGGGTGACATTGCTCTGACCTGTGATCACCTCACCCCAGGCTGGCGCTGCCATCGGCAGGGCTGCGTGCAGAAGGGAGAGAGGGAACAATGCGGGACACAGGGTTCTTTTGCAGAGCTCTGCACCTCATGTCTTGATGGACATGGATCCATTCCTGGCACTTGTTTGTGTTCGGCAGTGATCTGAGCATAGGGAAAGAAAGATCCGGAAAGCTGCTGGTGGAGAGGACCTTCTGGCAGGCAGGTGCTGGGTGGAGCAGGTGGTGGCCAGGTCCTCTGGGGTGAGCAGTGGGGGCGGTGGACAGGCCCCAGGCACCGCGTGTATTTGATGTGGCAGTGAAGTACCCACCCTCTGAACATGGAGCCTCCTCCGCTCTCCCTGGGGCCTCCTAGATGCCCCTCTGGCTTGCTCCTAGCCAGGGCCTTGGTACATGGCAGTCGCACCTTTCTCTCTGCTCATTTCAATTTTCTTTCAAACCTCACCCATCTCTGGCAGCTCCTGTGAATAGCACCATCGGAACAAGTTTCTCAACCCACATCTTTTAGTCCATGGCTACTTTCTTTGCAGAAATAACTTACCAGGCTGGGGAGATGGCTCAGTGGCCTGAGCACCTGCCTGGCAAATGTAAGGACTCAGGGCCGATTCCAGATACTACGTGCTTTACCAGCCCCAGACCCCTGGGTGTACCAAGGTGGTCACTGAATCCAGGTGTGGGGGTGCACACCTCTAATCCCAACACTAGGGAGGCTAAGACAGGAGGATCACCATGAGTCTGAGCTGCATATAGAGACCTTGTACCAATTAATCAATTAATTAGTTAATTATAACCTTTTTTTTTTTTTTTTTTTTTCTAAGAAATGACTTCTTATGGTCACACTGGCCTCTCTGTTCCTTGCCGGCCTCTGCTCTGAGCGCTTCGGCATCCTCAGGGCATCGTGGTGGGAACCCACAGCTAGCCATGCGGGCAGATGAGGGCACCAGGGTGGAGGCCTGCCTGCTCTCCACTGTGCGCCTGAGGTGCTCTCACGGTGGCTGTGGCTTCTCAGGCTGCCTGCACCCCATGTAGGGGCCTCAGTGATTTTGATGGTAACTTGGAAACAAATGCTCATGGAACAGAATGACCAGCTACAGAGAACTCTCTCGGCACGAGGCTCACACACACTGGCTTAAAAATGAGCGGCGAGGGCCTAGCAGGATGGCTCAGTGGTCTAAAGCGTCTGCTCAGGAAAGCTTAGGCGGCTGCAGGAACCGCGGTTTGATCCCCGGCAAAACATGCTGCGCCAGACCTGCCCTCAGGGCAGGCTGAGCCGGCCATAAAAATAAATAAACAAACAAAAGTTCTGAAACAAGAAAAAAATAAAATAAAATTTAAAAAAAAATGAGCCGTGAGTCGTCGGGAGATGGAGGTGAAGCAGGCCAGGACCGAATCCGAGTCTGCGGGCCAACCCAGGGGGCTGGAGGGGCCCTGCGCTCGGCTGGCGTGTGCCGAGTTCCATGTAGCAAGGCCGTACAGCACAGCTGCAGGCTGGGGGACGATGGAGACGCCACCACAGTGTCCTGGGCCACACCCAGTGGCGTGTGACAGGGCCAGGAAAGGGGCCAAGGGGGCGGGGCACCAGGAATCGAGCAGGTGCCAAGCTCCAAACCCCGTTCTCTCCGCTTTGTATGTGGGATCTCGGAGACCGTGGCTGGCCGGGGCAAGGGAGCAGGCGCTGCAGAGGAAACGCCATACAGATAGCTAGGATCTGTAAGCCCACTATGCCTCCCTAAAAGCCTGTGTACTTCGGATCAAATAGTACAGAGGCAGTGCCAGCTCCTCCTACACGCTGGCACGGCCGGCTCATCACATCCTCAGTTTCGCCTTTGTAGAACAGAGTTCGACAGGGTTTTCATCACCGTGGACTGCGGGGAGGCTTGACCGAGGGTGGGCGCAAGGTCCCGAGCATGGCGCCTGGCTGTAGCAGCCTCACCTTCTGGGGCGCCCCTTGTGCCAACCACAGGGATTCAACAAAACTCAGCCTTTGTTGAACACTAAAGGCCACAGACTCACAAAGGCCCTGGAGATGAAGGAGGTAAGAAAAGAGCTAGACGAGCTCGCGCGCGCTCGCAGCACTTCCGGTTGTGTGGGGGTTGTCGCCTCCTCACCGCGACCATCATAGGAACCCAGTGAGACCTCTCGCGTGGCCTGAATCCAGTCCCTTCCTACAAATTATTTATTTGCATTTTCTGTCTTTTTGATACAGGGTCTTGCTGTGCAGTTCAGGCTGCCCTTGGGCTCCCCTTGTAGCCCAGGCTGGTCTTGAGCTAGCAACGATGCTCCTGACTCAGTCTCCCCAGGGCTGGGATTTTAGTTGTGTGTCACCACGCCCGGCTTCATTAATTTTTAAAAATGTAGCAAGCGCAAGCATATGCTTTTCCCTGTCAAAACCCGAACACAAACCCACTTTCTGAGATTCTGGAACCAATGGGCTGAGAGGACCAAGCACCCACAGAACCCGGGAGTTGGTGAGCCCTGGCTCGGCAGTCCCGGGCCTCCAGGCCCAGGAGTGGGGCGGAAGGCAGGGGCCCTTTGTGTGTGTGCAGGGAGACCTTGGGAGGGCTTCTTCATCCCACCAAGGCGCCCTCGTTCGGCCTGTCCTTGGGGTGCCTGTGATACCTCCTTTTCTACGCCTTTGCCCCCCTCCCTGTAGAGTCCCTTTCTGTATCTGTGAAGCTGAAGCCAGGGCGGGGAGCTGCAGACGCCTCATTGCAGCCATGGGTGCCCGCGGATGGAGCCCTCAGCCCTCACCTGCTATCACGGAGACAAGAGGGGCCATTCATAATTTAAGCCGGCCCTTTCTTCCCTATACACCACTGACATGAACCGGGTGCTGGAGGAAAAACTGAACTCACTCTCCCAGGATACTCGGAAGATCAAGCAGCATCTCATTAAGGCCCACTTCAAAGCTTTGCCCTTTATTTCCATACAAACAAGTTTAAATTATTGTGCGTGAATCCGCTGTTAGCGGGGACTCTGTTCCATTATGCATGATCCCTTACTGCTCCATCATGAATAATGGGCGGCGCGCCCTTAGCGACTTCCAGAGACATGTGAAACTTGGGGCGTGGCTGCATTACGGGGTGAAAGTTCTGTCGCTGCGTATTTATTTTCCTTCTCACTCAAGTTATGTCTCTGGCTCATCAAAACAAGTGTTGGAATTGCACTGTAATTAAACAGCATAACATATGCGTTGGCTAAGCTTTCTACATTATCATTTAATATTTACTGAGCATTTACTATATGTCGTGAGTAGCATTCAGGATATGCCTTGTGTGGCTATTATTCTTACTATTTTATCATTAAATTTTGATTGGTCTCAAAATCCTGTGTCAGATTTTTGGTAAAGTTGTTTTCATTAAAAATTGTTGATTTTAAAAACTAATAACTTAGAAACTGCCATACAAAAAGAATGGCCCACAAAACCTTCTCCTTTCTCATGAAGGGTTTATACTGCATTGTTATCATTAACCAGGATTTCATGATTAAGTCCTGGGCAGACTTGGTGACCTTGCCAGCTCCAGCAGATTTTTGGCCTACTACTTTTTTTTTTGGTGGGACCAGAGTTTGGACTGACAGCCTTACATTTGTCAGGCAGGCACTGTGCCACGGAGGTATCTCTCTGGCCCCTAAAGCTATTTTTGTTGTTGTTTGTTTTGTTCAGGGTCTCACTATGGAGCTCTGACTCATAGTGATCCTCCCAATTACTGCCTCCCAAGTGCTGGGGTTACAGGTGTGCCCCACCACGCTCGGACTCCATCACTGGCTCAGCAGGCCAAGAGTGGGGCTAGTGCAGCAGGCAGGGCCAGGAATCGAACCCTGGCCCCTGCGCTTCCCCAAGCAAGTGCTTAGCCTGCTGAACTATACGGACGACCCTCACTTTTTTTTTTTTTTTAAGATTTATTTATTTCTTTGGTACAAGGTCTCACTATGCAACTCAGACTCATAGTGATACTCCTGATACAGCCTCCCCAGTGCTGGGATTACAGGTGTGTGCCACCACGTCTGGTTTTGGTGGCCTTCACTGCATGGGGCCAGCACTGCATGCAGTACAGGGGATCAAACTCAGGGCCTTGCACTTGCCAGGCAGACACCTGAACACTGAGCTATCTCTCTGGCCCATACAGTGAACAATGAAATGACCCAGAGGTGGGTAGTCAGAGAAGCTCTCAACACGCTGGGGATTGCCTGGAACCCTGTCAACTATGGGAAGATCACCAGATTTCTAACCTTGAGGCCCAGCTTCCAGCTTCTTACCAGACTGGTGATCAATCTTTTCTTTCAGCTCAATAAACTTGCAAGCAATGTGAGCTGTGTGATGATCCAGGACAGGGGCGCAGCCAGTACTGATTGGGTCTGAGGTGGCTGAGGGCAATCACCTGAGCAGTGAAGCCAGCTGCTTGCACTGGTGGGCCATGTTTGCTGTCACCTGCCACACTACCATAGGTACATCTTTTTTTTTTAATTTATTTTTTTCTTGTTTCAGAACCTTTGTTTATTCACTCATTTTTATGGCCGGCTCAGCCCACCCCGAGGGCAGGGCTGGTGCAGCATGTGGTGCCGGGGATCGAACCGCGGTCCCTAAAGCCGCCCAAGCTTTCCCAAGCAGGTGCTTTAGACCACTGAGCCATCCTGCTGGGCCCCACCATAGGTACATCTTTGACAGACACATTCTGGACACTGAGGCCCACATTGTCCCCAGGAAGAGCTTCACTCAAAGCTTCATGGTGTATTTCAGCAGACTTGACTTCAGTTGTGACATTGACTGGAGCAAATGTGACCACCATGCTGGGTTTGAGAACACCAGTCTCCAGTTGGCCCACAGGGACAGTGGCAATACCACCAATTTTGTAGACATTCCAGAGGGGTAGCCTCAAAGGCCTTGTTACTTGGGTGAGTGGGTGGAAGGATG
The DNA here is from genome assembly GCA_004027025.1 of Myocastor coypus. Classification (NCBI taxonomy): domain Eukaryota; kingdom Metazoa; phylum Chordata; class Mammalia; order Rodentia; family Myocastoridae; genus Myocastor; species Myocastor coypus. Next base: position 86,235 of record PVJA010001266.1, on the reverse strand, counting down.
TAATCCAAAGCTTCAAGCTGTGGTTCTGCGAGCATCTCCATCTTTACGGGTGACTTTCTATCCTTTGAACCAAGGCATGTCAGCGCTTGACTCCAGCGCTTAACAATTTCCTCATATCTCTTCCGGCTGTAGGGTGGCTCCATGGAATCCATTTTGCTAACACTGACAATTAGTTGTTTCACACCAAAAGTGTGTAAACCAGAAGAGCCTGCTCACGGGTCTGCCCATTCTTGGAGATACCAGCTTCGAATTCACCAATGCCAGCAGCAACAATCAGGACAACTCGGTCAGCCTGAGACGTGCCTGTAATCACATTTTTGATGAAGTCTCTGTGTCCAGGGGCATCAACGATGGTCACCTAATACTTGCTGGTCTCAAATTTCCCCAGGGAGATGTCAATGGCGACACCATGCTCATGCTCAGTGTTGAGTTTGTCCAATACCCGGGCACACTTGCACGGCCCCTTCTCCGTCTCAGCAGCCTCCTTCTCAGAGTTGGCAGCAATTCTTTTGCCAATGCTACCACATCTGTGGATCACACGGCTGGTGGTGGTGGACTTGCTGGAGTCCACGTCCCATGACGATGACGACGACCATGACAACAGTAACAACGATGATGATAATATTAATGTAAGGTTTTTCCTTTCCTGTGTTGGCTCTGATTTAGTGGTGGTTTTCACTACACTCGTGCTCTCATGGCAAACCCACTGCAAAAAAAAAGCACATGCCTAATATTGTTGGCTTTTCACTAGAACTCCACGAGGCGGTACAATTACCATCCCATTTCACAGGTGAGAAAACTGACAATGAGGGAGATAACTGACCACAGGAGAAACCTGTAACCGATGCAGATGGTTGGCATTAATTCGCCATACAGCTGCTGCAGGTCTTCTCTCATTTGGAAAGCCAGTGTGGATGCCTGTTTCACAGAGAAGAACACTGATTCTCAGGAGGTGGGCTGGATCCTAAGAACAAGAGGACTCCTGAGCAGTGCCGTGTGCTCCCACTAGATCTCGGAAACCCTGGCCAGCCTTCCTGGGCACCGTGGCTCTGCCGTCACCTCTGCAGTGCCTAGGGATGGGGGGGTGGGAGCAGGATTCCTCAGCCCTCACATTCCCATTCCTTTCCTTCTGTGGAAGCTCCAGAGAGAAACAGAACACGCGCCAAGGCATTCAGTGACTGGCCAGGGAATCCAAGTTCCTCTTCCTCAGTTACGTCATCTGTATAATGGGGATAAATGCCTCCCTCTCTCAGGATCACTGTTGGGAATAAACTAGACAGTGTGCATACTAGAATAAACACAACAATCGGATGAATGCAATCGAATAAGCTAGATAGCATATATGAAATACTTCATTTTTGCTGTACACTGGCTGCCTCATATGTGTGGGCTACTATTTTTGAATTATTTCTTCGAAGATCCTTTAATGCCATCCAAAATGCGCGTCTCCCCCCAAGCCCAAGTCGCCCAGCACCCTGGCGCGTCTTTTCTTAGCCTTCTTTCCTCGGATGTTCTGCTGCTGAACCAGTGAGGTCGCAGTTTTCATCAATGTCCCTTTTGTTCCTGCAGCCTAGGGCCGTGGCTGGAGAAGCACATCCGGAGGGCCAAGCTCCCAGCTTCAGGAAAGATGCTAAGACAGTCTGAAAAACTGATCTGCGGTGTGGTCTCACAGCCCACGCTCAGATCGCTGAAAAGCTTTTGGAGGGGAAGTTTGTGCTGGCCACAGCTCTTATTTTTAACCTCTTGCCTTAGCTGATGTCAAAAGCAGATCCATTCCGGTCAAGACAGGAAATGCTAGGTTCCTCTGGAAAATGTCTTAATAAGTTTTGCATTATTTATTCAGGATATTTGGCCAGCTTGCTGGGGAACGCTTTTCCCATTTGGAAGTGTGTCACCGAGTGCCCCATACAGGAAATCAAGGCAGAGAGCTTCCGGCGAGCCACGGTCCGGGCTCCCTGGGCACTCTCAGCCCCAGCCCACGCTCTTGGCTTCCGCTCCACCCGCACTTCCGGCTGTGCCAGCCGGGCCGCTCTAATCACACAGGTCCAGGTTCCATGGACCCCTTGACTTTGGTCTCAGAGTCAGGCTTTTCTTATTCTAGAAGCTGCTCCCATCGCACCGAGAATCATTATTCTGCTATGCACTTTCTGAAATGCTCCTCAGATGTCATTTTACCAGCTAGATTGAGTGTTCTCTGTCCTTATTTTATTTTATTTTTAAAATATCATTTCAGCTTCCATTTCAGAATTCCCATTGTCTCCAGTTGAACACTCTTCTACCTTTCCTTCCTGCTACAGAGAACTTTGTTTCCCCAGCATGGCTCCTGGGCCTTGTTATTTAAATCCAAGAAATGGGTGAGAGGAGTGTTGAGAGGAGCGGCCGCTGCTCTCATCTGTGTACAAGGATGATAAAAGAGCCAAGGTAAGACAAGAGAGGAGGGAGACGAGTGGAAGAGGGAGTGAAGAGCGGAGCCAGGCAAGGCTGGACTTGGAAGGGACTTGGGAACATTTTTTGGGGTGAGTTATTGGGGACAGCTGGTATTTCCTGAGCTGTGCAGCTATGAGGGAAGTGGGCGGTAAAAAAAGTTTGAAAAGCAATTTTTAAGGAAGATACTCCCACGCCTTTGGCATTTTGGGGGAGGCTGGAATAAGGCTTGTGATGTTTTGCAAATATTTTATATGTTGGATCAGCATTTCTCATGAGAATAACACCCACGCTCAGAGTGTCGCAGCCCTTGCAAGCCGGCGTTTGTTTTAGGATGTACGCACGTGCCCTCTTGCCCCGGCCCCACAGCACGCGCAGCCTATGGATTAGAAGCTTCTTGAAGGCAGGGGTGAGGCCTCACTGTCACCCATGGCCTTTGCTCACATTTACACTAGGGAAAAATGATGCTGATTTATCTACTTCTTGTTTAAAGAAACGTTGCTTCCTCCCCTGGATATGATCAAACGACTAGAAAATCCAGCTGGAACCGGGGCTGTGACGGACACGGGTGCTCCGCGGTGAAGCCAAGCTCTGGGAGGCCTGCCGGGCTATCTGCGTGAGCAGGTGCACACCTGGCAGCCATCTGGGGCTGACGCAGGGTGCAGAGCGGGGCCCACTGGGCGCAGCAGCTGTCCGTCTATGCTTTGGCCTGGTCGCTTATAACTACGCAGCTTGGACAAGTTACTTAACCTCGCCGACCATCTGTGTCCTTATCAGATCCCCTTGTGGGAAACAAAACAAATGGCAAAAGGCTCCCATTGGGTTAAATGATTGAATCACAGACTATAAGGAGCAGGAAATGCGTGGAGAAATTTATCTGTCTTCGAAAGGGTCGATAATTCTGTCTAGTACTGGAGATTGAACTTAAGGCTTTCACACTAAACTACATTCCCAGTCTTTTTATTTATTTTATTTTATTTTAATTTTTTATTATTTTTATTTATTTATTTTTTTCTTGTTTCAGAACCTTTGTTTGTTTATTCACTCATTTTTTTTTTTTTTTTTTTTTTTATGGCCGGCTACCCCAAGGGCAGGGCTGGCGCAGCATGTGGTGCCGGGGATGGAACCGTGGTCCCTGAAGCCGCCCAAGCTTTCCCAAGCAGGCGCTTTAGACCACTGAGCCATCCCGCTGGGCCCTATTTATTTTATTTTATTTTTTATTTATTTATTTTTTGGCGGGATTGGGGTTTACACTCATGACCTTGCACTTGCCAGGCAAGCACTTGTGCCACAGAGTTATCACCCCAGCCCGCCCCAGTCTTTTTAAGTTTAACTTTTTTTTTTAATTATTTATTTTTTTTCTTGTTTCATAACTTTGTTTATTTATTTTCATGGCCGGCTCAGCCTGCCCTGAGGGCAGGGCTGGCGCAGCATGTGGTGCCGGGGATCAAACCGTGGTCCCTGCAGCTGCCCAACCTTTCCTAAGCAGGTGCTTTAGACCACTGAGCCATCCTTCCAGGCCCCTTAAGTTTAACTTTTTTTTTGTCTTTTTGAGACAGGGTCTCACTATGCAGCTCAGACTGGCCTTGAGCTCACTTTTGTAGCCCAGGCTGGTGTCGCACTCGCACCGATCCTCCTGCTTCAGCCTCCCGAGTGCTGGGATTACAGGCGTGCGCCACCACGCCCGGCTAAGTTTAACTTTATTTTAAATTTTGGGGCAGTTACCAGAGCTGAGCTCTTTTTTATTTTGGTTGTCACAACTGGGATATGCACTTAGACTGGCATCTGGAAGGCAGCGGCAGGGGATTGCTAAGCATGCTATGGTACACAGGACAGCTTCCCACAGTGAGAGATCATCCAGCCCAAGAGCTGGTAGTATGCACCTGTTCTGTAGGATTCTAAGTCTGCATCTCAGTAGGATGAAAGTCTGTGATCGATTAGTGATGTCTGCTAGAGATCCTGGAGATGGGGACTGGAAGGTTCGCGTATATGTTACTCGATGGCTAAGACCAACTCAGTAAAGGTGGGGAAAGCCTAGATAGCTTTTAAGGGCACCTGGCAGGCAAATGGGAATGCTCTGGTCACAGTCGATTGCATTGCTCAAGTGCAGGAACCTGGTTAGTCTGTTGGCTGCAACTGTCCTGCCTCCAGAGCAGGGCCTGCACGTGGCGGTGCTCAGCTGGCGCTGAGTGGGTGAGTAGGTGTGCTGCTTCAGAAAGGGAGAGATTTTAGCATCCGAGCATGAGGCAAGCGTTCTTCAGGTCTACAAATTTATATTTATTTATTTATTTTTTGTTTTGTTTTGAGACAGGGTCTCACTATGCAGTTCAGGCTGGCCTTGAGCTCACTTTTGTAGCCCAGGCTGGTCTCGAACTCACACCAATCCTCCTGCCTCAGCCTCCCAAGTGCTGGGATTACAGGCATGTGCCACATTGCCTGGCTCTTACAAATTTATTATTTTTTTAAAAAAATTATTTTATTTTTTTGTGGAACCAGGGATTGAACTCAGGATCTTGCACTTGCCAGACAGGCACTGGTGCCCCTGAGCTATCTTCCTGGCCCCTTACAAATTCATTTTCAGTGTCAACGACATGCATGAAAATAATAAAACTAAGAAGAACAGACAAATACATTAATATCTATTGCCTTCTTTTTGAATAATGATCATTTTCCCTTTTAAAAAAATGTATTTAGTGCAAGGTCTCATTCCATAGGTCAGACTCATAGTGATCCTCTCGTTTTCATCCTCCCAAGTGCTGGGATTACAGGTGTGTGTCACCATGCCCAGTCTGAGCTGCCATCTCAGTCCTGCCATCTTGGGACTGGGTTTAGTCCCCAGTACTGCGCCCCTACCCCCCTGCAAAGTAGCTGGAATTTAAAAAAGCTTGTTGTACTTCTAAATCCCTTGAGGTGTGTCTGCACCCACATGCACTGTGTATAGTTCTGCACGGGTTAATCCCCTAATGGGATTTAAGTGACCACCACCGCAAATCAAGATACAGAACTTGGGCTGGGGAGATAGCTCAGCTACGTAAGCGACTGCCTGGTAAGCACAAGATCAGAAGTTCTATCCCCATACCAAAAAAACCAACAACAACAACAACAACAACAACAACAAAAAAAACCCACAGAGCTTTTCAGAACAGAGCACAGCGATACCGGCAGCTACTGTTTGCTGCGCATCTGCTGTGTTTCACATCCTCTGCTGGGCATTGTATGCATCTTATGTCACTTAACCTTCGTGACAGTGTGGCAGGTCACATGCTGTATGCGTTTTACAGGGAAGAAAACTGAAGCTCAGAAAAGCTGGCAACTTTGCAGAGATCCTCTGCCCAGGCAGGGTGTCAGAACTTGCCCTCTTTCGATAAATCCATGTTGGATTAAGTTTAGAACAAATCACCCTATAATTATGCCATCCCAAGATAGCTGTACTCAACAGTTTGGATCATTTCATTTTACTCCTTGTCTATGCCTGTGTAGATTTAAGCCTGGGTGGGATGAATCCGCACATCTCCTATTTCACTTTTGCTTGACTTACATCACGTCGGAAATGCATCGTGAATACTTTTCAGGGCGATCATTTTCAAAGACTGCCCAATATTCTGTGGTTCCATCATGGACAAGATTTTTCTGGTGTCTGGTTGGCCAATAAAATTGCTTCCAATTTCTCATTAGAATACGGATTGCCACAGTAAACGTTTATGTGTAAAGTGTGTGGGCCCAGTTCCAAAGGTGTTTTAGTATTACATTCTTGAGCTGTGGAATGACTGGACAAACATGGAAAACAAGAATCAATTGATATTGCTTAAATACTCCAAAGGCAACATCTCTAAAATATGGCCCTCATTCCTCCTGATCAGGATCAGCTGCGAAATATGGTTTCCTGGACCAACCTAATCCTATTGCCTGTATTTGTTAATAAAGTTTTATTGGAATATGGCTCTGCTCATTTGCTTATATGTTATCTACAGCTGCTTCCATAATGCATAAATGTCAAGTAGTTGTCATAGAAACCATGTAGCAGGCAATGCTGAAAATATCTGCTCTGTGACTCTTGATAGGTAAGGTTTGCTGGCCTCTGCTCAGCTTCCCTGCTCTTTTGTGCAACCGGGGCAAGCATGCCGGGAACATCTAGTCAGCACTTGCTGCTGCCTGGGTTGATAGTCACTGCTGCTAAGCGTGGAGTTGACAGTGAAGATGGTGACATCCCTTCCCTCCCTCACTTGGCACGGCCCTCGGGATTCACCCCGGCTGGATAACTTCCTCTTCACACCACTGGTGTATACAGAAAAAGCAGCTCTACTGTTTAAATTCTCCAAGATCAAGGATGCAAAATGAAGGCCGCCCCTGGCCCCATAAGACATTCAAATAAATCTCACGGCTTCCAAATGTGACTCTGTCACCCGGGGATTAATACCAAGTAATCCAGTGCCAACATCAAGACAGTGAAAATAAGCATTTACTCTCCCGGAAAATCATTTTATACTGATTACAAGTTGTAGCCTGTCACTAGGATGTGAATTGAAAATGTGCACATTTGCAAGGTTAATATTTCTCTCTAAAGACGCTCTCTCCCGGGCCCCTCCCCCAGCTCGAAACAACAGGCGTTCCAAATAAATATTTGTCCGGAGCATCCCTCTTCCAAGAAACAATATTTAAACCACCATCCCATTCATCTGCACAGCGCCTCAGTGGGGTGAGGATGAACCACAGTGATGTGGAGGAGGCTCCCCACTTCTACACTATTGATACTTCAAGTCCCATCACCCTTCGTTCTGGGGGTCAGTCCTAGACACAGCAAGGTGTGTGAACAGCAGCCCCCGCCTCTACTCGCTAGAGGCAGGAAGCACCCCCTTCTCCACTGTGACAACCAGGGTGTCCCTAGGCATTCTAGAATGTCCACCGGGGGTCAACGCACTCACTGTTGAAAACCATGGGCTTAGAGATGTCAGAGGCATGAGAAGCCGGTCCAATAACTCACAAAGAAGAGTGCACGGCTGCCATCACCTTCAGCTTCGCCTCTGCTGCTACTTTACTCTCATCCTTCAACCCAAAGCAGGCTACCATGCTCTGCTGTGAGCATGGCTGGTCTTTGCTGCTCTAGCTGAATTTCCAGAAAATTGCTACCCTTCGCAAGTCCTCTAGGACCACTTCTTCCTCAGGGCTAATCAGATGGGAGACTCCGTTTCCCCTGGCCTCGCATCAGCCTTTCAATCAGTGGTAGCGACACAATCATGCCTAAGCTAGCCTCCAACACAGCGCTTGATGCAAAAATTGGATATAACAACTCTACCCTGGGAACATCCCTTAAAATCTCCCCAACACACTAGGGATGGCTGTGGGGAGTTGACCCTACTTGGTTATCTTTTATGACTGACAATGCTCGTAAGGCACTGAGGTACTCTAAAGGAAGGCACTGTGGGGAGGAAACACTCCATGCCAGTGTTGGGGGGCCTCCAAACACTTGTGCCTTTGGGGGACCTCCAGTGACAAGTGAGGAAAAGCTGCCCCTCGCAGGGGGTGCTTGTTTGCCTGCAGGGCTTGGTTCATTCAATCTTAACTTGAGCTTCTATCATCTCAGCGTCAACAAGTAATCTACCATCAGAAAAATTAAACTATGCCTTGCGGGTCCCACCCCGGGGCGCACTGAGATGGCAATTGTGACTGGGCGTGGGGGCACACACCTGTCATCCCAGCTCTTGGGAGGCTGTAAACAGGTGGATCACTGTGAGTCTGATCTAGTAATGAGACCCTGAATACTCTGTAGACCTGCCCTTGCAAAAACAGAAAAATTAAACTAGTGATATAGAGAATGATTTGTGTGTGTGTGTGTGTGTGTGTGTGTGTGTGTGTGTGTGTGCAGGACTAGGGATTGAACTCAGGCCCTTGTGCCTTGCCAGGCAAGCACTTATTCTACTAAGCTATCTTCCCAGCCCTAAACTAGTAATATATGGAAAGCACCTAGATATACGTAATGGCATGCGGTATGTGCACAATGAGCCTCTCTGTATTTATACCTAAATCTCTGCTGGCGTCTGAAATACAGAGAAAGATTTTTTTTTCAATTGTTGCTTGTGTGTGCGTGTGTGTGTGTGTGTGTGTGTTCACTCTGGGAATGAACTCAAGGCCTTGGTGCTCAGCCACGTTCCCAGCAAACCCCCCCTCACTATGCAATTTGGCTGGGCTTGTGCCCACTTTTGTAGCCTCCAGGCTGATCTCAAACTTGCACCGATCCTGCTCTCTCAACCTCTTGAGTGCTGGGATTATAGGCGTGCACCACCATGCCGGTTCCGGGCTTTCTTTTTTGTTTGTTTTGAGGTGTATTTCCACTGAGCTATGAGTTACTTGAAGACAGAGGCTTCACCTCATTGTTTCTGTGCCTCAAATCCCATCACAGTGCCCAATAACTGGTCTGGGATGTCCCTTAAGCAAAGGAATAAGAATCAATCTCATCTTTGGAACATTTTACTTACAGTTTGAAAAGCTGTTCCCTGATGAATAGAAATGCGGTAAAGTGCCACATCATCTGGGGCCAGCTTCTTGCATCTCACTATGCAGCTCAGGCTCTTAGGGTTCCTCTGTCCCAGCCTCCCCAGAGCTGGGATTATGGGCGTGCGCCACCACATCGGGTTTTGGCATGCTACCTTACAAGGACAGAATACAACCTTTGACACACAGTAGGCATTCAACAATATTTGCCATGTTATTTATGAGTTTTGAAACATTTTTAGAGTAGAGGCCAGACAGCAAGAATGGGTTTGCTGAGGGAGGGGGTCTGACAGGTGCTGGACAATGTATTCGGTAGGTACATTGGACCGAACTCTTCCTGATAACGTAGCCTGCTTTTCATGCCACGCCATGGCTAAAGCAACCCGCAAGTCACCTTGAAATCTGCCGAGAGGTGACAGAGAAGTTTCTGATAGATGGGGAGAGCCCTCAAGTTGGGCTTTTTCCCAGTGGAGACAAAAGAACTCCAGATTTTCCTACTCTTGCCTTGATTTACCCCCACTGGCTTTTAACCAGCAGAGCTACCTGGCAAGCCCCCAAATAGCTGGAGGATGGAGGAGGGCTTCAGGCTTTTGCCTGAATTGACCAGTGTCCTTTTCTTAGGACTGCTGTTTTGTCACATCCAGACAGACCCTTAAAGCTGTACTTTCAGGACACCCCAGGAAAGGAAGCCCAAGGCAGAGACCGCCCTTAGACCTGCCTGTGCTGAGTAAGAAAAATGAAACAGATCGTAACTGAAATAGGGGCCCGGACGTTCGGTGGGGGCAGAAGGCGGGAGGCAGCCTTCCCGTCTTTCCTTTCTGGGAGGCACTTTGCTTTCTAGACTTCTGCTTCCTACATTTCACGGGGTGAAGGGTACAGGAAGTGAGGTCCTAGCGAGCTGGGCATGCCAGCAATTTGCAGCGGGGCCCGAACGGAAATTCTGGTGAAAGCGACCCGGCTCCTGACAGGCCTCCATCGCGGCAGGTGTGTGGAGGCAGACGCCAAGGAGGAAGAAGAGGCGGCCATGCTCCACGCCCCTGACATCCGGGTGACCCCAGACAGGGTTATTTAATTCCAAGGTCCCACTGGTGGGCTGTTCACACCGAGGGAGGGGGGAAAAAGAGAAATTTATATCCCTTTCATGTAGAAAAGGAAACAGATGTTATTTTCTTTACGAAAGAGCATTTCATTAAAAAAAAAAAAAAAAAAAAAAAGCAAGGCGAGGGAGAGTTAACATAACCATTATTCTCCATCTCAGGAAAAGCAAATCCTGTTTGCCTGTCATTATAGAAGGTAGCGAAATCCTTTCATCCGGTGATTAGTTGTAAACATTCCGTGGTCTTCTGGGAGCAGGGCCTCTGTTTCCTATCTCACACCGAAGCCATTTTCTTAGACTAATGTTTTATACACACAGCTCAGATACAATGCAAACTCTGGGTACCCCCAAAGGCAACGGGGCATTCGTTTATACTAAATCAGAAGTGTCACCCTTGGCAACCTGCGGCAGTGAAACATTTATTCAGTCTTGCATTCCTGGCACTTAGAATTATTTCTTTCATGCCTGATAGCCAAATTACAATATGGCAGGTTTCCCTGGAGCCGCGGGATCATTAGCGCCAGCTCACAACATACTTTCAACTGATGTGGCATTTCATGTACAGCTGCCAATCAAAACCGGGGTATGCAAATGAGGGTGGGAGCGCGGTGTACAATCCCTGTACCGCGAGCTCCTCATAGATTTCCTTAATGACTAGCAGTCATTCCGCTGAGTGGAAGAAGTAGAAAGAACACAGAGGAAAATTCCCCCAGGAAGCTGGTTGCGAGAGCCAGAAGTTTTTACATTTGATTTTCATATTTATTCTCTTTCTTACCCCTCTGTGTGTTTCTAAACAGCAGGCCCAAAAACGCTGGAGCAGAGCTTGTTATATAAATACGGCGTTGTGTCAGTGCGGTGGAGATTCGCAGGCCGCGGGAAGATGCAGTGCGGGGCGTTCCTTCTAGCCGCGAGGCTTGGGGTGCAGCCCGCCGTGGCTGGGGAAGGCAGCTCAGGTGGGGGCCCGTGGATGCTGTCGGCGAGACCCTACTCTCAAAGACGGCAAGGCCAAAACGCTTAAGCGGAGGTCCTCGTGCAGGGCTAAGAGGAGGGAGCCCCGGTGTCCCCACAGTGACGCGTCCCCTGTCTTTCCTCCTGTCTGGGACACGGTCCAGCTTGACTTGCAGCGGGCTGAGCTGAGCCTGGGCTTCAGATTTTAGCAGTTCTAAGCGCCTACCTGCCGGGGGTTGGGGGGCGATTCTGGGTCTTTGTTCCTCCATCCTTACCAAGCACCTAGCTCGGCGCCGGAGGTGACTGAAATTCACTGGATGGCTACGTGAGCAGAACAGCACTCGCGAACCTTCCGCTAACGAGAAGGCCTACGAGGGGCTTTAAAAACATCTCTGTGGGAGACGCTCGCGACGCCAATTTAATCTTTGCATGCTGTGCACATAGATCAGAATATTATTGGGCGTCCCATAAATATACACAGTTTTAATGGATCAATTAAAAATAAAGTAAAAAAAAAAACCCTTTAAAATCTGCATCTCAGTGGCGACAGGATGAGCACATGCACCAGGGGCGGCAAGAGGGTTGTCACAGCTTCGAGCCAGAGCGGAGGGTGTGGTCGCTTCTCCTCCCTGCTTTTAATTATGAGCTGCTCCCCTCCCCCACCCGCGGCGATCCCAGTGCTTTCCGCATGGGGTGGGGGAGCTTAAGCTGCCCGGGGTTCACCTGTAGCGTGGGTCAGCCTTTTGTGTTCTGTGGGAGTGAGACTATCTACTTAGTGTATGTGGGATGCTAACATCTGAGTTTCCCTTTATTTTTCATTTCTGAGAAGCTTAACTATCTGGAGCCAATAATATGACACCCTGAAGTGATAAAATCCCTTTATGAAAGGTCATCTCTCTTCTGCTTGCTGTTTCCACATTATTGCCATTAGGAATGGACTCCTTGCATATCTAGATCCGGTCCGTTTTCTTTATATTTAAAAATGAGAAAAGACCTCGCAGGCCTCTCTCTCTCTCTCTGTCTCTCTCTCTCTCCCTCTCTGTGTGTGTCTCTGTCTCTCTCTCTCTGTATTTGCTGCAAAGTCTCGCTATGCAGCTTGGACTCCCAGTGATCCTCCTGTCTCAGCCTCCCCAGCACTGGGACTACAGGCACACACCACCATGCCTGGGGTGTGAACTCAGCACACCTGCTCAGCACACCAGGGTGGGGCGGGTGCTGTATCCATGCGGCTTTCCGAGTAGCTCCTGCCTTTGTCCAAGAGAGAGACCCAAAGACGCTAAGCAGTGTGCCGCTGCTGCTGCTGCGCCCATCTCTACTTTATCAGGATGCTGGCTGGCAGCGTTTTTCCTTCACCGGAGTGAAGCAGGGTCTTCGATGATTTTATAAAACTGAACACAGGCCCGTGGGTCAAGCCTCTCCCTGAAGTCACATGGCCAAAATCAGGGAGACTAGAACTCAGGGTCAGGTCTGTCGTTGGCTGACGCAGGGCACCCGTCCCAGGCCCTCCTCCCCTCGCCCACCAAAAAATACAACTGATGAAAGTGCTGTGTCCAAACCCTAATCTGATTTGCTTAACTCTGTGCGTGGGGCTTTCTTCATGAAGCCGTATTGGGATTACACGTTTGCTCTTCTCCTTCCTGGAGAGGCCAGCCCCAGCAGGACCTCTCGCCTTCAGGAACAGACGTCTTCCCTTCTCCCCCCTCATCTTCCTGTTTTGGAGAGCCAGCTCCCAATCATGTGCTTCCCGCATACATTTTTCTGCCTTTCTGGAAGGAACCCCTGCACCTCACAGCTCTGCAGGGAATGCCTGGGAAAGACCATGATGGTGTGGTGGGGAGACAAGGCGAGTGTCTCTCCCCGGAGCTCTCTCTTCCGTGTTCTAGCTGGTCATTGCCATTGGAACCATTCTCAGACCACTCCTCAGGGAGACACATGGGAGCCACTGGGACCAAAGGCGTCAGAGGCTCTGAGGGAGACTCGAGGAGCTGCCAGGAGCACAGCGGGAGCCAGCCTGTCCAGACTGAATTTCAGAACACACATTTCTGCAGTCTAAGCAGGGGAACAGCATGGAGCCTGGACATGAAGTGCACACCACCTGGAGGTCAGGGGGACAGCCGGGCAGTGCGCAGCTTGGGAGCAGGGCTACCTCAGAGTTGTGATGGTAATGGTGGTCTCCTCTCCAGCTGGAAGTGTTACCAGTTAGCATGTGTGTGCGAACCTAGCATTAGGTCAATAGTAGAAGACATAGCGATTTGTAGTCCGTATTCATTCAAGTAACGATATACATTCCTGCTTGTTTTGTAGCCCTCATTAAAAATAAGATACTTCTGGAGCTCTGGGCTCACTTCAAGAGAGACAAATCTCAGTGAGTCCTCTAAAGCTACATTCACCGGGTCTTGTCCTTTCTTTCGGCACCGACACATATCATACAACAAAGGATGACACCTACTAGGGCCTGCTTCAGACCACAGACAGACACCGCAGGCCCTGGGGACAGGAGAGGGTGGTACCTGAGGCCAGGACGCAGAGCCACTTCCTCCCATGCTTGGCTCTGTGTCCCTCAAGACTCAGACGCTACCCAAGAGAAGGCCAGGCCTACAATCCTTGAATAACTTGGAAGACCCTGCAAGGCGTGAAGCAATTTTCTCTTCTAGATATGAGGAGGGTTCAAAGAAAGACATTGATGAACAAAGCAAAAAAGCCAGTTGGGCAAGGGAGATAGCTCAGCGGCAGAAAGTCCTGCCCGGCAAGTGCAAGACTGTGAGTTCGATCCCTCCACTTTTTTTTTTTTTTTTTTTTTTTTTTTTTTTTTTTTTTTTTTTTTTTTTTACATTTTTGTATTTATTTTTGGCACTAGGATAGAACTCACTACCTTGTGCTCTCCAGCAGGCACTTAAGAGGCTGAGCTATCTCCTTGGGCTAAGTGTACATTTTTAAATGAACAAATGTTCATTTAAAACAGGATATGAACACAGAATGAATTAGCATAGGCTACATCTTAAGAGAGGGCGTAGATATTTACGGTTAAGCAAATAGGTTCGCTTTGCATCTTTCCTTGTGGTGCTCTGGAGGACAAGGGACGGAGGACCCTTGTCAATCAATCTTAAATTTAGCAAGTATTATTGGGGTTGTTTAGGGTCTAACCCAAGGCCCGGAGAGGCCTCCATTTGGAATTCAGCTGCGCTTTACTGGTGGATTTAGCGGCGAGAATAGAGCGCCAGCGACTCAGGAATGACCAGGCACTGAGCTAGCGGTGAGCCCGGAGGACGGCCCAGCGCGCCTCCCACATGCATGATTCCAGGTGTAGGCAGGTGCTGCTCCTCTGCAGATGCCAGAAACCGCCTGCTCCGGTGAATGGCTGTGCTATGGGAAGGCACGAGGTCCAGGCAGTGACCCTGGCGACTCCCCTTTGGGAAGCCAATTTCTGCCATCTCTCTGGGGAGCCAGTTTCTCACAACCAGTTTTCTGCAGGCCAAAACTTGACCCTAACACTCCCTTCCCAAGGTCCCTGGCCTCCACAGCTCTCTGGGTGTGATTCCTCAGAGATTTTCCTGCTTTGGCTTGTAATGATGTTACATGAGGGAAATCTAGGACAGGATCTTAAAGCTTTTGGAAGGAAGAAGGTTGTAATCATGATGTCTCTGATAATTATTACCCAGCAAGGCCCTTGGAAGAGAGACACTGTTCCCTCAGATTCTTAGGGCTACTTTGTCTTTTCCTGTGGTGTCAAAGGTGACCCTTAGAAACTTTCCCATTTGAGGGATCAGGGAGATAGCTCCGTGGCACAAGTGCCTGCCTGGCAAGTACAAGGTCGTGAGTTTGAACACCGGTCCCACCAAAGGGGGGGAAAAAAAGAAAGAAAGAAAAAAAGAAACTTTCCCACTTGATTTATTTGCAGTTTAATTCCTCAAACTGTTGCTTCAGTTGGACATCCCATCCCACAGCACTGTTCACTTTCGACTGACTTAGACCAAGCTTGCTGCCTCTATTCCGTGGACCATGCACTTGGGAGCCCCAGAAGAGCCACATCCCTCGGTCATGTCCAGCCCTGCCAATGCCTCAGAATTAACCTCATGACCTGCATGACAACGTCATTAATTTGCCCTCTGTGTGTTTACCTTTCATGGTGAGGGAGAGAAAGAAAACAGAAGAAAGAATCGACAGAAAACCCACGCGGATCCTGTCCTCACTGACCGGTGCGGCCAGCATTAGAATAACCAGCACAGAACAGGAAACATCTATTCCAGCATTTTTCAAAACAGAATAATTTGCTCACTGTCTTTAGAATGTGTTTTCATCTCTTCCATCTGCTTTAGTATTATTTTTCTTTTGTAATTTTATTTATACCTACACTCACTTTTAGAAAAATAAATACTTTCTTTAGCTTATTCTAAGCAGCATCTGCAAAGCAATAGGCTCTGTGGGGCAGTAATGTACTTAAAATACACAATACAATACATTTTATAGTTAATAAACAGATAATTCAAGTAAAATATGCCTTAACCAACTATAATACAAGACATTGTTTATTACAGCAGATCTTTTCATTTATTATCACCAGAGGTGTACACTTGCCACTTTGGAAAACACTGATTTAATTTTAAAATACATTAATTGAACTCTTATCTTGTGAGAAAAATCATATAAATTTGTTATGAATGTTCAGTCTAGACTTGCGGAAAGGTTCTTGGGGATAGAGGAACTAATTCAGCATGAATTTGGGGAATTCTTTTCTGGCTTTCAGCTAAAGTTGCAGGAGATTTGGAATGGAATTTTCCTTGGTGAGGAGTCAATCCTGGTGTTCTGCATTAGGTCCTATTCTTTTAATCTTTTCCACAAGATTACCAAAGGAAAGCTGAAATTTCTCTGGTGCTAGGATGGTGATGGGGAACCTTTTAGAGCTTTCACAAATAGCTAGAGATAGCGTGTCTGGCATAGGTTTGCTACCACTGCATAAGATATGTCTGTTTACAGGTCCCTTGGTAGAAATACAGAATGCACATACATGAGACCATCGTCTAATCCAGGGCTCAGTGTACCATGGCCCACAGCATTTGGCCAGGAGTTTGCTTTAGTAAATAGAGTCTTACGATGCACATCGATTCTTTTATGCTTTGCTCTAGGTACAAAGGTAGAGCTGAATGATTGCACCAGAGACTGAGGGCCACAGAACCCAAGATGCCTCTTCAATAGACCTTCTCAGAATACGGGCTGATAGCCAATACTCAATGGACTGTGGATAAACAAGGAATCATGAAGGAATAGTTCTTCCTCCTCAGTCTAAAGCAACCAGGATGGCTTGTTCAGCCTGTTCTCTGCATCACCCTGAGGATTACCTTTCTTTCTGTTTCGGACACACAACACTCCTTTGCGCCTCACACCCGAGGGCCTTGGCGTGGTTGCTAGCCCTGTCTGGAAGGTTCTTCCTCTTTCCTCTTCTCCCTTAGCTAACTTCTTCCCCAGCTACATTTTCTCAGCGCAACTCTCTGTAACTTTCACAGTTTCCAAGGCAAGGTCCCTTGTTAGCACGTGCTCTCTGAACTTCCTTGGGGACACCCACCTCAGCTGTGTGACTATCTTTTCCCTTGTGACCATGCCAGGGTGCCCATCCTGGGAGAATCGCATTTGTGTTGCTGCCGAGGGCACCTTAGTATTTTGCACGATGGACCTGTAATAAACAAAGGCCTGCATGAACACATGAAGGCCGATGGCTAAAGCTTGTCAGTACCCAGCACTACAGCTGACTCTTCAGATTGTGGGAAACAGGGGTGAAGCTTTGACACAAGGAGGAGATAACCGGACATACCTAGGCGCCAAGGCCAGGCCAACAGCCGTATTGCTGGTGCACCCGAGTGTTTTCCAATGGTTCTAGAAAGGGCGGGTGGCAATATACATTAGTCATGTAGAGCCTATGTGTTGGTCTTGGTGCCACAGGAAGGGAAGAACACCAGGGTCTCCGGGGATGGAGAAGCGAGCAGTGTCCCCACTCCATGTGCGGCTGAGCAGTCTCTTGCACTGCTGTGTCCCTTCCCTTCCAAGACAGAAATGAGCCCAGATGCTGGGATGACAAATGGGAGGAAATGGCAAGATTTATTGGACAATTACCGATGTTTTTTCTCATTCAACTTTCCTTTAGTAAGTCATTATTTCACTTAGGGGAGTAAGTACCACTCCCGGCATCCTCCGATCTTGTCATTTTATGTCCTTGTTTAGGCTGGTTTGGCATCTTGGTTGGTAGATGCATAGAGAGTGTGGGACGTGAGGGTTTCTCACCGACCAAATCTGAGCTCTACTCCTTTGTTGTCCTTGTACACAGAAAGATAAGACATGACAGAATTCTGTGTCTTCTCACTTTTGCTGTGTTCTTGAAGCTATTTTATGACCATTCTCCTAATACTGTAAAAATCAATTAATATTTTAAAGGTTAGTCTCACCCCTAGAGTATGACACAGTGACTCTCATGGGTTGGGGGGGGCTCTTGTCTGTAGGTGGAGTTGTGGGTGCGCACCTATAAGTGTATGCATATAATTCTCAATGAGATCAATGCCTGCAAATATAGTTTAGAAAAACATACCCACCATAATAATGAAGTTGTGGAATAAAGTTGTTAAAAAGTTTTTTCCCCTCAACTTATTTATTTTTGTGGTACTGAGGATTGAACTCAGGACCCTGCGCTGGCCAGGCAAACACTTATCCTACTAAGCTATCTCCCTGGCCCTTCCCTCAATTTAAAATTATCCTCTTAGAGTCTAGGCAGTACACTCGTCAGACTTCGGGAAGCAGAGATATAATTGAAGATGAGCCAGCCTCCTTGTTACGGAAGCTGCCTTGGAATTGCTTCAGAGTTGGTGTGAGATGGCCCAGGAAGGGCTCCTCCTAGGCTCTGTCTGATGCACTCTGAGGTCCTAGCTCTGGGATCTGGAGCTGTTGACCAGAAGCTCTGACTTCGTACATACCTCACTTGGAATTTTACAGGTGTTTTATTTTATTTTATTTTTACCTAGTAAGCGCACATGGGCCAGACAGGTTGCTAGACGAGATGCTGGATGGGTTTGTGACTAGAGCTCGGGCAGGAGGAGCCAAAAAAAATGGACTATTTTTATTTTTTTTAAACCTCATTTATATATTTGTGTTGTGGCCGGCTCAGCCTGCCCTGGGGGTGGGGGTGGGGCAGGCTCAGCGTGTGATACCGGGGATCTATCTGCGGTCCTTGTGGTTGCCTGAACTTTCCTAGGCAGGTGCTTTAGACTGCTAAGCTATCTTGCCGGCTCTTTACAGGCGTTTTCAACTCATTACTCGCTCTATAACTCAGCAGTTCTGGTCTGCTCACATTTCAGTGGAAAATATATCCCAACACCTGCTATTCCCACCTCACTTCCACCCTGCTTTAAACCCTCGCAACCTGACAACATTGCCCTGTGAACCCATGTCTCTGTGACCACTGGACTAGAAACACAAAGAGCAGAAAGCTGCTAGTCGTCATCTATTTTGTCCCAGCTCCAAGTCAACTCTTATTAGGCAAATCAGAGGCAGAGCAATTTAAATATTTAAAGTACTCGAAACACAAACAATAGAATACAAAAAATGGCCAGCATGATTGGGTAGCTACCTAATAACATCTCGGGTCAAAATCAGCCCCTTTTTAAAATTCCTCGGAACCTATTTTCTTCCTAATTTATCATCCCTCTTGGACATAATGTACAGGGTGATTTTAAATTGATACGCTGTAAGAATAAATACCAAATCAGTCAAAGGAGTCAGCCAATGTTGGGAATTACAGAAAGCCGTAGAAATGGGCTCTAATTGCATCATTATCTCATCTCACTTTTGAACACCCTCGCTCTGAATGGCCCCGCTCAGCTTCTGTCACTCTCCTTTCTTGTGAACTTTCCCATTTTCTCTCACGGGCGCGACATCCACATTTTAGGGCTTGCTGAATTTTGCCGGACAGAGTGGTAAAGAGGCTCGTGCGAGCCGTGATGGAAAGGAGGCTCCTGAAGAAATGGAAGTGGAAAAGAAAAGGCTGTGAAAGATGGGCTTGGAAAAGCCGGGGAGCTCTGGGCTGCAAGGGTTGTGTTCACAGGCGCAGAGGAAGTAAAGAGGGTGCTTTTCTTTTTCTCTCCCTCGATGCTCCAGATTTTAGGAGGTGGCTCTTCAAAGAGGCCCACTGAAGCTTTGACTCTAAAGGTGAGGTTTAAAAATATCACAGGAAACATTGCCGTTGCTTATCCCAAATATTTGGTTACTGATGACATTTTCAAGCAGCAGCTGGACTTTAAATTGGCATGTGCCTGATGCGGTGGCACTCGCCTGTGAACCCAGCGCTCAGCAGGCTGAGGCAGGAGGATCGGTGTGAGCCTGAGGCCAACCTGGGCTACCAGAGCGAGCGTAAGGCCAGCCGGCACCACGTACCAAGGCTGTGTTGCAAATAAAGCAAAGCAAAAAAAAAAAAAAAAAAAAAAAAAAAAAAAAAAAAAGCAGTGATGAAAGCTGGCATGGGGTGTTGATAAGCGCTGCGTAAGCGTTCAGTTGGTAGGAAGGTCAGCAAAGATTCCCGAGCACAGCGGGAGGGTACGCAGAGCCGCTTGGCTCTGTCAGGGCCACACAGCTGACTCAGAGCTGATGCGAGGGATCTAGAGAAGACAGAACCTGCACTGAGTGAAATAGTTACCCCCAAATTCATGACTCCCCAGTACTTCAAGATGTCACCTGACTTAGAACTAAAGTCTTTGCAAGGGCTGGCCAAGTAGTGCAGCAGATTAAAGCACCTGTAAGCAGGCACATGGGCTGGGGATTCAATCCCTGGGCCTGCTAGGCCTGCCCTGCCTGCTAGGGTGAGCTGAGACCGCAATTGAGACTGGGAGTGGGAGCCTGTAATCCCAGCTCTTGGAAAGCTGTAAACAGGTGGATCACTACGATTCCGATCTAGTACTGAGACCCTGAACATCCTGTAGACCCTTCCCTAAAATGCAAAAACAAACATAGATAAACACACAAAGAGTCTTTGCAGATGTGATTAATTTCAGTGAGGCTATGTGGGAGCAGGTGAGCCCAGATGCTGGTGAGTAGCGTCCTTCTAAGAGCAGAGGATACGGAGACACCGCGAAGCGAGCTCTGGCAAATGGAGGCTGAGGTTGGAGCCACAGAGCTGAGACCAATGTATGGGGCGGGAAGGCAGCCGGGGAGGACGTCCCAGTGCCTGCAGAGGGCACAGCCTGGCCTTGCCATCTCACGTCCGGGCCTCTGGGATTGTGTGAGGAACAGAGTCAGGCACACACCTGTCATCCCACCATCCTGGAGGCTGAGGCAGGAGCACTGCCAGTCTGAGCCCAGCCCGAGGAGGTTAGAGAAACAGGCTCTCTGTTTGAAGTCATTCCTTGTGTCCAACCCAGCCCAGGAATTTGTGAGTTCCCATAAATTGCTTTGCTTTGTGCGCTTTTGGATTCAAATAGCTGCTAATACCAATCAACCGAGAGCTGGCCTGTGAAATCCAGTTTTCATTTTTTTTCCCTAGAAAAATCTAAGGTGACGCAGCTCTCTGGTTCCGGTTCTGTGGGTGTCCACGCGGGACGATGCGGCCCAGGGCCTCTCCGCCCACCCTCTCTGTCCTCTGCTACCCCCTCCCCCCCGGCCACTTGGGTTCCTTTCAGCACATTTCCTTGTTTTAGAGACCAGAAAAAGGAAACCCAGAAATAGAAAATCGGCACCTGGAGGCTCACGGCGGCGGCACCTCCAGGCTTTGGACACCTCTGCCTGCCGCCCTGCGCTGCTGCTCCTTCCCACAGAATGCCACAAATATGTGTATCGGATTAGATCAGAGAATGTGCTAGCCTCACGCTGCGTATTTCAACGGTAGCCGATGTCCAGCCGCAGCCTTATTTCCCCCTCGGTTTGCTCATGAGAGGTGGAATGGTATTCTGCTTTGCCATTGGCCCGTGGGCTCACGGTCACATAGCATCATCAAGAGGATGAAAATTGTCCTGGGTCCAAAGCCCCGTCGGTGCTTGGTTTGGCTTAGCAGTAATCAATATGCATCAAGATCTTACGGCCTTTGGCTACTCAGTCTCCCCAAAAGAACTCCCACCTCCAGCTAAAACATGCACACCAAAAAAGCAATAACAAACTAATCAAGGGACAGCAGTCCTTCTGGGGCCCTCTACAAGCTGCAGTAATGACCCTTGGGCCCAGGGCAGGAGGAAAACAATTCTCAGAGTCCAGCTTGTAAAATCAGGGCTGCAGCACATACAAGCAAGTGTGTGGAAATTACTTTACTGGACCCGTGTTCCATGGTTCTTAATATTGGAAGTTCCTGGAACAATAAAAAAAGTGGCTTTGTCCTTGGTTTTGGTTTCTAGCACGGGCTCATCAAGAAAACAAGAAGAAAACAGAGGAGGAAGAGTACTGTATGTCCTTGCTGTCTGCAGGGGCCCCCACCCCAGGGTTGCTCTGTAGCCAGCCCGTGGCTCTGCCAAGCCGGCCTGATTCTGGAAGAAGGAAGATCATGAGGAAGTGACAAAATTCTAAGTTCCTTGGCACCTGAGAATGGAGGCACTAGCGTGCTCGTTAGAGAGTATTGACTATGGAGCAAGACCCAGGTTTGGCCCCTGGTGTGTACGGCACAAACTGCCAGGCCTTGAGCAAGTCACGTGACCCAGGACCTTCCAGAGCTGACGGTCCAGGAGCGGGATGAAGTTGTTATCGAACTGTCCAGCAGAAAGCAGGCACCAAGCGTAGGTATCTATCACCATGGTTACTGGAAAGGACAAATGGTCCTGTTACTTTCTAGAAGCGCAATGACAAAAAATCCAAAAATACAGAAAGTGAACTCTGTGGACAGTCCAGTCAGAACAGCTATTATCATAACTCAAAAATGAACAAATGCGGCTGAGGATGTGGCCGGAAGAGGAGGAGCAATTGCATGTTGCGTAGGGACTGTGAATTTGGAGGTCACTATGGAGAACAGTGTGGAGGTTTCTTAAACACCTGGAAATGGGACGTCCCTGTGGCCTAGGTCAGTGCTCCCCAGCGTCTACCGAAAGGAAAGGAGGCTTGCCACGCCGTCCTCATACCTAAGATGCAAAATGAGCCTCACTGCCCACGAACAGACAGACAGTTACGGAAAATGTGGGTGCGGATCCGTGCCGTCTTCAGCCACGAATAAGGCTGGAATCAGGCCAGCGGCAGGAGAGCGGGTGCAAGTGGCCTCATCGTGGTCTAGAAGCCAGACGCGGAAAGGCAGGGATGGCGTTTGCTGTCCTACGGAGCAGCTGTGAAGGGACACCTCGAAGTAGCCGCGGGCTAGGAGGGGAGGGAAGGAGAGCCGGCCGAGGGGAGGACGGCAGAGGCCAGATCAGACGAAGCCTGCTCTGCGCATATATTAACACGTCATGGGGAAAACAATTTGGGCAATGACCAGGAGAGAGTAATTATAATAAAGATCCCAGTGGCATATCTTCTCAGGAGCAAAGAAGAATGTGTGGTAAGGGAAGCTACTGGCCAGAAGGGAGAAACGACGGAAGGCGGGGACGGCTGCGTCTCATGCACCCCCACTACGAGACTGCGCACGTGCTCTGGGGCTCCCTAAGTGCTGCTCCCCTGCCCCACCCCCTGCACAGGCTTCTGGGGAGAGCCCTGGGGGAGGAGACTGGCCAGGCAGAGGTTAACCTCACATCCACAAGGGGAGCCAGAGGCAGAGCTGGTATCAGACCCCCAGCGGCTGGAATTCAGCCCCAAGACGCATATTATCATCCTTGGAGTCCACCCGTGTGTCTGTACCCATACGCAGCAAAAGCTCAAACATTTTTGTTTTTGAACCTTTATTTCCTTAGATGAACCGTCTGCCTCCCTGCCTGGTTTACCCAGTGGGTACATACAACGGCAGCTCCCTAGGAGCATTCCCAGTGAAACTACTGTGGTTGTCACGCATGGACAGACGGACTCTGGCTCTGACAAGGGAATCCAGAACCTGCCCCTCCGCGGTGCACTCTACACCCTGTCCCCTCACAGACTCATTCCAAGATAAATCCCCTGGGGAGGAGGGGTGCCTCTTGTGTCCAGGCGAGGCTGTGCACCGGAATTCAGACTGCTCTGGCCCTCGGAGCCCAGGGGTCTGGGTCCCTCCATCCTGGTCTTTCCATGGCAGAGGTACTGGCTGCTGCGTATGCCCTGCCTGTGAGGAAAGGGGAGCTTCATTTGGGTCAGTTCTGGAGTTGGGCCTAAAGAACCTCCAAGAACCGGGACTGCGAAAGATCCGAATAAAGAGGGAGGAAGGTTTCTGTGGCAGAGGAAGCAGGAAGCTCTGTTCTCTGAGGAGGAAGGCTCCTGGGCACACCAAGAGGGGACTGGGTTTGGTGGCAAAGGAAGATGTCCAGAAAGTCCCTGAGCACCGGACACCAAGGAGGCTGCCGAAGAGGCCGAGGCTTAGGAGGAAGGAGCGGACTGGCGGGTGGGACTCAGACCAGCAAGTAGCACACTAGCTGCAATGAGAAGGGTCAAGGGTGGGTGCCTCAGTCAGCTGACTGCCGCTTGACACCAGAGGCAGTAGACCGCGCCTCGGCTTTGTCAGGGTCCAGCACCTTGAGGGTCACCTCTTAGCAGGGGGCCTACATCTGAATCCTCGGATGTCACTTGGCTTCCGCTTGGCTGACTCACTCAAAGTAGCAGTACCTGGCTGTGAAGCTGCAGGCCTACGGAGCCCCCTGCATGGCAGCAGAGGGGGGCCCTGGTGAAGCGGGAATGTTGAAGTTCAGGTGTCCGTCCAGGCCCTTGGAAGCTGGCGGTCCATAGGGAAGGACGAAGCTAGATACCCGGATCTGAAAGAACACACCCGGTAACAACACTCCTGTGATGCGCGCCTCCGCCACCCCGAGCGTCTTTGGTGAAGCACCAATCTGCTGCTTATGAGAATGTTTTCAGAACGGGCAAAGCAGGCCAACTGCTTTACTGCAATGTGACTCTTCATGACAAAAACCTTCATTCTCAGGCCCCAGCTTCCTCAGGAGGGAGAGAAATATGGAAACACTCAAGGACAGAGCTTTTCTTGACTCCCGGCAAGTTGGGTATCTCTAGCAATAGGTGGTCCAATCATTCCCCTGCTGTGGGTGCCTTCTGCACATTCCACTGCTGCTCTTGGCTGCTGGCCCCCTGGTGCATGGTGCCAGCACCCTGGAGAGCCGCCACTGGTGCCCCCGCGCGTTACAAGGGGAGTCTCTTTGCTCAGACCTGAGCCGTTCCAGGCCACGGCAGGTTGACAGAGCACTTGGCCGTGACTGCAAAAACAGAGTCATTAGGAGCAATCAGGCCCTGGCCCAAATAGTGGCTGGGATGAAAGAGGGTCATCAAACCCCTGCTGCAAGTTCTGCCGGAGCTGGCAGCACTGCCTGTCAGTGCTGGGCATGCCTGCCAAGGCAGTGGCCTGTGTCAGGACCTGACGCTCCACAGGCCAACACGGCTTTCCTATTTGGGGCTTTCCCTCTGGGATCTCCAGCAGCTCACTGTTCTGAAGCTTTGGAAGGAAAAGAAGATCACAGCCTTCTGTGGCAGCCACCGACCTGGTAAGGTGACACTTCCCATATTCTGAGTGTGCGAGCAAATGAGGAAACAAACTGGCTGGAGAAGGGGGACTGAGACACACTGGCGTGTGAGGCATCGTGTCTCTGGGTTCGCTTCTTCTCCTTCCCAGCATTGGGGCAGTGAACGATGGCATCTGGGGTGGAGTCGGGAGGTGAGGCCACAGCGTGACTCCCTGACCTTGGTCTTGGAAACGCCAGGAGTAGAGGAAGTCTGACCACCCCAGAGACGCCTGTGGCTGCCCCTACCCATGCCCCATGGAGATGGCCCAGGCTGGCCTTCGTTTTCCCTCATGGTGACACCCACCCAGTGGAGCGGAAGTGACTCTGTACCATGCAGGCCCTCCCTGGCCCTGCCCCAGACCCATGGCTCTTTTGACAGGGAGTTGAGCCCTGGATTCTGAGGCTGACTGTGTCTACACTGTCTGCCGCTGTGGAGTGAGATTTTCCTGAACCACCTTTTGAAAGTTTCATGCCCTCCCTTCTGGGGAGGGATGTGGGAATTAGCAGGGAGCCTGTCTTTTCTTCACTTTTCCCTTGTTATTGTTTTCTATAGTGTTCCTCACCACCTCACAGAATCCACATGATGTATTGTATGATAATTGTCATCAGTCTCTGCTGTAGTTTGGGGAAATATCTCACAGGCTCATGTATTCAACCCTTGGTTCCCAGTCTGTGGTTTGACTGAAAATCTGCAGAGCCTTTAAAAATGGGGTCTAGGTAGGGCAAGGCCACTCCATGGGGGCGCTAGAAGGGGCTGCCGTGACCCTGACCCCTTCCTCTCCTTCTTTTGCTTTCTGCAGCCATGAGGTAGGCAGCTGTACTGTGCCTGTCCCCATGAGGACAAACCGCTGGCCCAAAGTGATCGAGCCCACCTGAGCCCAGAGGAAACTTTCCTTCATGTAAGTTGTTTGTCTCTGGTATTTTGTTATAGTACCAGAAAGCTGACTAACACATTCTCTTTTAATCCAGCAAGGAAAGTGATTTTATCTGTTTTGCTAACCATCCTATGCTCAGCGCTTGGCATCAAGTGGGTATGCAGTAAACAGTTTCTCGTACAAAAAGGCAAATGGTTCTACTGAGTCATGTTTCTACTAAAAGTAGAAAACAAAAGAAGGGACTATCTGCATGACTTTCACGTACCCAGATGGCTTTATTCCTATGGATCTGAGCTACTGGACCTGAAGGCCAGAGAGCAGTGCAGTCTTCTGTATCGCTCCAGTGATGGAGAGTAGATGACATCTCAAGATCAGTGCAGAATCAGAAGGGGACCTGTCCTGAAGGGGCCGCATGAAGAGGATGATCCATATCCCAGTGATACAACAGCATCGTTCTCCTTGGCACTGAGCAGAGCTCCAGATTGGATGGGTCAGGAGCTCTGGCTCTCCATCCTGTCACATTCAGCGTTTCCTTTTACAAACACCCTTAGCGATGGTTTAGGTCAGGCTGGGTTTACCAGAAGTCTACAGGAAGACGAAGACATAGAGGAACCCAGGAAACTTAGGGCAGGTGGTGGTGGTGGTGGTGGTGGTGGTGGGGACACCGGATTGTGCTGTGAGTCAGGAAGTTGACGAGTTTAACTGGGATGGGGACTGGAGTCAGTTACTCCTGTGGGAAACTGAGGCTCACCCTCACAGGGGCCTCTGGGAGGCGAGACCCCAGGGTGACAGGTGTGTTGTGAGCGATCGGTTCCAGACTGCCTCTGGGGCACAGAAACGCTGGACCTGACAGCAACCAACAGGGGCTGAGACACGTCGTACAGGAGACATGGGTGCCACGCACAGTGCCGCTTCCGCTTTGTGATCTTCTGATGCTCTGGATGAGCCTGGGCCCAGTTACAGCAAAGCCTCCAGTCGTTAGTCGGGGACTCCATTTCCATCCAATCCAGAGCACATTCAAAGCCCATGACGAACGCAGTGTGCACCTGTAACAAATGGACGTGGGTCTAGGGACAGAATCAGCAACTCTCAGGTAGGACATCCGGCAGGTGTTGGTGGTGTGGGACCGGGGTTCAGTCGGTAGGGGAGTTGGCGTCCCTGGGCTCTGCCCACTCGCCAGCAGTGTTACCTCTCATTCACTGCCATACTGATTTCCCAGAAGAGTCTCTGAAGCCTGACCAGGTTGGTGAAATTCCCATTTATAAACTACCAATCAAGAAGCAGTTCTGGGAGGGGCTGAGAAGCGTTTCCCGAGAACTGTGATCAATGGGAATCTGTAATGAAAACGGAAGGGGAATGGAGAAAATGAACGTTGTCCTGTGGGCACCTCTGCTTTTTGTGGCCAGATCCACACCCCCTCCACACGCACAGAAGCATCCTGGATAAGCCTCTGCGTGTAACACACAGCTGTAATTTTTTCCAGAGGAACTGTCATTTATCACCAGGACAATACCTGCCTATTATGTTGCAGGCTTGGAGAAGACGTGAAAAATATAATTTCTCCCAAGGAACAGCTTCCTGAAAAAGTGTCATTCTTTCTTGACCCACATCTAAATTCAAAGATCCTGGGCAAATGATAGAGGAGTTGGCTCATCATCAGTGTACGCGACCGCACAGAAGAATCTGACAGGCGCAGGGTGTGTTCTCGATTTCCCAGGCTTTCAGACTGACAGTGAGGAGAGGACCAGCGGGCGCGGCCATGCGCAGGCCCATCTGGGGAGATGGCCATGCGTGTGTGCATGGGCGTGTCACAGGGCGCACGAGCAAAACTCAGAGTGTAAGGACTCTTTCCGTGCCTTCAAGAGCTCAAAAGCAAAACTGGAACTTGCCCTCCAGGGGGGGCAAAGGAAGGAGGCTCGAGGCCGCCCTGCAGTGCGGAAAGCCATAGTGGTGGCCGCAGAAAGAACCAGGCCCTTGGCTCTGGGCTGGACACACAAGTCTTTAATGTCACATATGTCACAATCCACCCGCTGGGGAGCAGGCTTTGGAGTCCAGGTACTTTATTTCTATAACATCCATTTCCCTGTCAGAAAAACGGGGATAATGCTGAATCTTTGGACTTTATAATGATACACATAGATATCCATATAAATGCTTAGCGCAGGGCCCAGGATATTGCTCAGTGGCATAAGCTCTTGCGTGGCAAGTGCAAGGTCCCAAGTTCAATCTCTGGCACTGGAAAAAAAAAAAAAAAAAAAGCTCAGCGCAGTGCTCCAATCACCATAAGATGTGCTGAATTCCTGTACTACTAAACATCTGACAATCACAACTTCTGGGAAAATGAAGTATGACTTAAGTGTTCTAGAAACGAAACAACTTACACGGTGAACAAGCTCTACAGGCTCCTAGATCTACTGTGTCTAGGACTATGCCTGGTACACAACAAAAGGTCAAGAAATATTTATGGATTTCAGTTAGCAAAGGTGGAGCCAGGGAGATAGCTCAGTGGGGTAAACACTTGCCTGGCAAGCGCAAGGCCCTGAGTTTGATCCCTGTACCAGCATCCTCCTCCCCCTGCCAAAGAAACAAAGGTGGAACTCATGGTCAGGACATGAGTAAGATCGCATCTCACTGCTTCTGAGATCAAATATACAATAAATCTCAAGATCAAAAAGGGAGGTGATACTTTTATAACATACAGTGTACAAGAAATGAGTGAGGGCTATTATTCCACTGAATTTTCTTTTTTTTTTTTTTTTTTTGAATTTTCATTATTATATTACGGGTCTATTATGTGTGCTTCCACTGTATTTATGACCTGGATCAAGTTCTTCCTTACTCTGATATCTTGATTTTCACCCTATGCTTTCCTATTGCAGGGAAGCGTAGCAAGGGCTTTGTTGGGGGCATCAGTTTTGCCCCCTTGAGGTTGGATTTGACTGACGTGGTACCTCTTTTCAGGGTCAAAGTAGCTGCTGGGCTTGATGGCTGCCATATTTATGAATCCCATTTTTAGCCCCGAGGTTGAAGACATCTTTATGTTTCACAAATGACCACTAACCCACAAGAGTTGTTGAGGGATAGACCGAAGGAACGGCCCTGACTGAAAGTGGAAATGTGGCTTCCCTGCCACAGGGCGTGGACTTCACCCTCATGGTCCTGAGCATGGCCCACAGGGGCCTCTGTGCCCTGGACTCTGGTTGCCTTCCTTTCCCTCTCCCCTTCGCTTTTCTGTTCCAGGCACAGTGATCTCCATCTCACACGGCTGAGAGTCACGGCACCAACTGGCCCCTCCATGCGAATCTCCACCATGTGGCACAAACACAGATCAAAGCAGCCTCGTGCCAACACAGTTCCATTTTTTGCCAAATGACTGTGGTGCCAAACTTGTTCTGCTGGATTTGGCAAGTGGTAATATAGCACAGCCCATTAAACTTGAAATCAGATACATATTTGTATATAAATATGTCCTCTGCTGTCCTATTTGAGAAAGCCCTTCAGTCCCCAGAGATTTTGGATTTTAGAATTGTAGAGGTTATGTGCCTATATTATTTAGTCCATTTTATAGGTAGGAAACAGAGAAGGTGAGAATTTGGCAAAGATGACATAGTAAAAGAGTAAGAGCTGGGTTTGGTCCCAGCCTGTCTAGTCCAGGGCCTCTTTATAAATGAAGTTGTCTGATGCTCCACGTTTTTTTTTTTTCTTTTTTTTTTTAATCTACAAAGTAGGGTGGTGACTTCTAGTCCACAGAATTGTGGATGGACTTGAATATAATAACATATAAGAAGTACTTGGTAAACAATAAGTTGCTAAAAAAATAGTACATATAGGTTATAAGAGCAACCAGGGAAGAATATTAAGAGAGGGAATGTTTTGAAATAGCATGTCATCTTGGAAAGGTTGGCAAGGCTATTTTTTGTGAGGCAGATGTTCTTCATAGATATCTGTTTTTTGAATGTTAAGAAATAAAGATTTAAAGGAGTTCAAAACAGTTACTTGCAAGAGGAGAACAAAAGGCCTTTGTCACCTGGGTTGTCTTCCAGTTGAGTGAAATTTTATTTTTGATGTACCAAGTGGCAATGGGCCATTAAAAAATAAAGTCTCTAATGGATGAATGGTTTCTACAACTTATTTCTCCAAATCGATCTAACTTGCTGTTTGACTTATGCACCAGTTGGTGGATTTTCCCACCAAGGAGTTGGAAATAACTTTTAAAAAATAACAGACACGAAGCTTCTGGCTGTCCTCAGTTGCTAGGACTTGGTCCCTCTGAAACTAGACTCTTGGATGGCATGCAAGAAATCCCCAGTCTTGCCTCTATTTTCTCTCATGGATACACAAAGGCACACACTGGTAAGTGGAAGGGACACTGGGAAGCAGCTGCGAACGTGTCGCTCTGTCCTTGTGGGAGCAGCCCGTGTCCTTGGCACAGGACGGCCCTGAGAAGAGACTCAGCTTGCAGATGGTAAAGGTGGTAAGGAAACCAGTCTCATTCTCCAGAGTTGTTCAAGAGCAGTTTTCTAATCTGGAAAGCCCCGAGGATGTTTAGTGTGGAGAGACTTATCTTCTTTTCACAGAAATACCCCCTTCTAGCCTCAGGGTTCTCTTCTGGTAGTCCGTGTGCTGGGACTGAACCCTCAGTAAACAGAATCTGAAGGTTCCAGATGAGGCTTCCCCAGGGGAGCCTCGAGAGATGCAGATTCTGGGGGTCTCACAGGTTGTACAGATAGGCATATGGAGAAATCCCCAGGGGAGGGGGACAGGAAGTCATTCACTAGGACAAGCTCAAAAGCCTGTTTTAATATACTATCTATCATTGTCAGACTAGGACAGTCACATTTTCATGGGAAGGACATTGTTTTTTTGATCACAAGCAGCTACTGGAAAACATTTTCACCAGAAGGAAAAAAAAAATTAGTTGCCTTGAAGCTAAAGCATTAATTGAGAGTTAATTGAAATGGAATTGAAAATTGAGCTTTAAAATTTGGTTTGCTTTTAGTCAAAAATAGGCCCAAGACCCTAAACACCCTGTAGGCCCTTTCCTGTCCTTTTCTTTCTTTCTTTTTTTATTATGGTCGGCTAATAGTCCTCATGTGCAGTCTCTCTCTATCCCCAACCCTAGTCCCCAGGAATTAGTTACCCAATTTTGGTCTCTACATAGTTGCTTTTACTGGTCATCTCATAGAACTGGTATCACACAGTTTGTCTTTTTTTGGTTCTGGATTATTTCATTTAGTCCACTGCTTTTGAAGTTTATCATTGTCATAGTATGTGTCAGAACTTCTTTTATTACTTATCAGCATTTCATCGTGTGGATGAGCCATATTTTATTTATCTACCCATTATTTGAAGGACATTTGAACGCTCCCACTTTTTGGCCACTAGGAGCAGTGCTGCCAGGACATTCTCACATAAATAGAAGGGCCACTCTTGGCCACCTCACTTGAAAGAGCTCTCTTGTCTCTCAGGGTCCTCTTGGGATTTAGTTAATTTGCTTCAGAACACTCATAATCATTTGTAATTACTTTTTCGGCTCTCTTATGCTTATTTTTAAAAAATCGTCTCCCTGATTACAGTATAAGGTCCATAGAATACAAACTGGGACTGTTTTCTTATCACAGCTTCCTTATGGATATGTGGTTGGGAAATAATAGTAATTGTCAAGCGAATGAATATGTTAGAATAGTGGTTCTCAACCTGTGGGTTGTGACCTCGGTGGGGGTTGAACAACCAAAACACAGGGGTCGCCTAAAGCCATCAGAAAATGTTATTTATTTGGAATTGTTATTATATTTAAACCCATGCTATGCCATAGTTGTTTATTGGAGTTAGTAATAAATATTTCTCAACATATAAGTAAACATTGTTTTTAGGTTTATGTTTATTAATCATTATGTTTAAATTGTGTTTGATTTGTAGCAATGAGAATATATAACGCAGGGGCTGGGGAGATAGCTCCGAGTCACAAGTGCCTGCTGGGCAAGTGCAACGTCGTGTGTTCGAACCCTGGTCCCACAAAAGAAACCAAAAAAACAAAACAACAACAACAACAACAACAACAACAAAAAAAAAACACAAAGAGAGAATACATAACGTATATCAGGTATTTACATTCCAAATCATAACTGTAGCAAAATTACAGTTTTGAGGTAGCCACCAAAATTATTTATAACATGAGGAACTGTATTGCAGGGTCACTGCATTAGAAAGGTTGAGAACCACTGCGTTAGAACATCTTCTACCTAAAAATCTGTGGTGGAATCCACATAGTGGGTCAGTTGTCCTCTGCCCTGCATGGGACACTGGCTTCTCTCTGTGAACCTCTCCTAAAATACTGCCATTAAGAGCAGTGTTAAGCCCAGGGGGAAAGCTTAGATGGGAAATGGGAATAGCCATGGGTAAAGAAAAATAATTAAAAACTAATTATGCATCATAAAAGGAAATGAATGCATAAAAGACACTGAGTTCTTCATCAACACCCGTGAAGGTCAGGGCTGGTCCACATACCAAGCTCTACGCTGAGCATGTTGCTGCTAGCATACCCGCACCCTTGTCTCCCCCAAGTTAGCAGTGTCTTTCCAGAACTTTCCTCTCTGAGTCACTGCATAACAGAGAGTAAGCACTCGGGTGCTTCAGGGGTGGCCCTACGGCTTAGGGCAGAACTCAGAGTTAGGCTCTGCTACGATGCTTGAGACCCTCACTTACCCTACAACAAAACCCTTGCGTTCATCTTTGTGTGCTTAAACTGCTGTCTTCTGGAGGGGCAGGACTGCACGGTGCTTCTCCACAGTACAAGCCAAGGTGGCAGGAAGGCTCGTCGCTTTCTTTTTCAGTTGACTTTGTACAAGTAGCATGTCCCCAAAGATAGGATAGTAGGAGAATGCACTTTGTGTTAATCACCCGGGTGGCCAACCAGGCACAACAGAGGTCAGCGGGGAAAAGGCCACCGCCCTGCTGGGTGTTCCTGTCCTGGGTGTCCCAGAAGCCCATATTTTGTCCAGTTTATATTCTCTGCTGTACCATTCTGACTGCGACCTCATGTGCCCAAGTTTGGTTTTCGAGCATGGATACGGCCTACTCTAGCCTTCCTTGTCTTAGCTCTAATAATGCAGTGGCGCTGTACCTTGTTTTGACCCTTGGTCTGGCAAAGATGGGCAAGATGTGTCCCTGCCTCTCTGTGTCTACTGACATCCCCCCAGAGCAGTCAGCTGAGCGTCCAAAATAAATGCAGAATATTAAATGGTAGGGGAGGGCGATCGTAATTTTAGATTGGGAAAAATCAGCTCACAATATGTAGGAATGACACACATACAGAAAAGCTCTATTGGCACAGATGTGCACAAAATTGTGATGGCGGGCACTCGCAGGGCCAAGCGGTGGTCTCCTGTGGTAGGGGACAGAATCTTGTTCCTGCCTCACCACTGCCAGTCCTCCCTGCTTCCAGGCTCCATAGTTACTTGCTGTGCAGATCTGTGTTCACCGGAAGCTCCTGGCGCCCTCCCAACCTACTTACCGGCTGTACCCACAGCTCGTCGAAGTTCCTGGGCCCCGTCATTGTCTGATGACTATGAAATTACTACAGTTGGACTGCAGCTGAGGTTTTTTGTTTTTGTTTTTGTTTTTTTTTTTGCATTTTAAGGACTGCTAGATCAGACGCATAGTGATTCACCTGTTTACAGCTTCCCAAGAGCTGGATTACAGGGGCATGCCACCACTTCCAGTCTCAATTGCCCTTTCAGTGGCCCCATGGGGGGACAAGGCAGAGTTGACCCAGTAGGCCTGGGAATCGAACCCCTGGGCCCTGCGCCTGTTTGCATTTTTTTTTTTTTCTATTTTTTTCGATTTCTTTATCACTGGAAGTCTGTTCACCTTATTTTTTTAAGTTATATAAGCTTATTTATATGATAAGAAGCATTCGTATAAATCTTCTTAAGGTGGCCAGTGGAAAAAGCAGGCAAGATTATAGAACTGCAGAGAGCTCCGCAGCAGTAGCAGCAGGCTGACTTTACCAAGCAGAGCGGAGGTGCTGCCCGTGATGGGGCCATTTTCAGTGACAGCAAAGGGAATTTTCTACCCCAAATTATCTTTTCTTCTTTTCTGAGGCGGAGGCCTAAAATCCTCACGTTGTTATTTTTAGAGTGAAAGCTTCAAAGGCTGCTACTGAAACACGCATCCGAGGCTAAGTCATGGCTGGCCCTGGTCCCCGAGTTTTAAGATGCTGGTGTCAAAAAGGGGCACACGTTGCCGGGTTTTGCCAAGAAAGGCCCAGGGACGGAACTTCGAGTGTCTGAAGACTCAGAGAATCGTCACCTAGGCAATGTGTGGAGAAAGTAAGAAGCTGAGTGTAGGAGAGGGGCGAGGATGAACCGGAAGTGAGCAGAGCGCGTCCTCACCACGGTCAGCGCCGCGTGGCCCTCTGCGCTGCACCACACTCTGCTGCGCTGTCCCGTAAGCCAGACTGCAGCAGAGCCAGGGAGTGGCAGTGTGATACAGGGGGCGACTAATAACAGTAACAGTAATAGTAATAATAATAATAATAAATATCTTTTACTGTGCACGCAGCACCTATCAGGCACTGGTTAATACTAGGTATTTGATGTACGTTCTCTCTCTCTATTTCTCCCAATAAACACAGGGAGTGGCGACCGATACAAATTAAGAGATGAACGCTCAGGATGTTAAACTGTGCATTTATTTATTTATTTATTTATTGCAGGACTGGGGTTTGAACTGACACGTTTGCTGGGCAGGCACTTGTGCCACAGAGCTATCTTCCCAGCCACCCCCGCCCTTTTTTTTTTTGTGGAACCGGGGATTGAACTCAGGCCCTTGAGCTTATCAGGTAAATGCTTATTGTACTGAGCTCTCTCCCCAGCCCGACACTCAGAACGTTAAGAGACGTGAGAGGTCTCAGAACTAGGAGGGGCTGTGTGTGTGTGTGACTCTAACTTCTCTGCTCAGCCTTTCGCCTTTCCCTTCCTGCCCGGTACGGATGCCGCCTCCCTGCCTCCTCCCTTTTGCTACCCGCTGGAGAAAGAGCCCTGGCTGTGTGGTGACAATGGTTGGCCACTGGCCTATCCCATCCGGGTCACTCCTGTATTTCAAGGTCAAGTGACTGGTGATTTTAATTTTATTTCCAAATTCCATTATAGCTGTACCTGGGTTAGCATGGTCCGAATCTTGGGCACCATCTTTGGGCCTTTGCCACTAGGTAAAGTCTACAAAATCACGGAAAATCCTAGTGACTTAGAGGGCTCAAGAGGAGGATATCAAGTTCCGGGCCTTCCCTAACCCTGTCTCTAAATAGAGAAATAAAAAGGACCTCAGTAGTGGAGGCTCATGTAGCACATTGGAGCCCCTTGGATTTAAGATGTAGTCATCTCCGTCCAGTGAAATATTGGATCGATAATTGAGCTAATTTTTTACAATGTGAACTACACTGACACCTCTAATGGCAGAGAATCAACTAATACTTGTAAACACTGAGCTCACACAGCAGAGGTAAGTGTCACTAAAATCTTATTTGTAAAAAATCTTTATTTCCTTCATGGTTTCCCCTCACCATCGCAGATCCTTTGGGTTGTATACTGTGTTATTATGTCAAACTTTCTTGAAACTTGCGAATTGTTTGGAGTTCAAAGCAAATGTCACTTCCCACCTCCTCGTTTTAAATATTCTATAACTGAGTCTGGATAACAACACTACTGACAGAAAAAAAAATAATCTTTTCACTCAATAAGGGAAAACAGTGAACTAATGAGTAGCTTATTTTTTTTTATTAGAAAAACCGAATATTGGCAAATGAGGACTTGACAAAGTTATTCTTGTCCAATTTGTGGATCCAATGCAAATAGTGCCTTGTTGGCTCCTTTCTAATAGATTATAATTGAAATGTTACATTTTCATTTTAGGCTGGCAAAGGAAAAAACATTAAGCAATATTTTCTGGGCAAAACTTGTGACTGGGAGCCCTCAGTAAACTATTTCCTAACAGCTTTGCCCTGTGCATGCAGGTTTATCAGAACTGCCAGGCTGTCACTGAAGTGTGCTATTATTATTAATTATTATTATTATTATTATTATTATTTTTTTAATTTCAGTTAAGGGTCTACAGGGTCTAAAGAGTTTCACTACTAGATTAGACTTCTAGTGATCCGCCTGTGTTCAGCTTCCCAAGAGCTGGGATCACAGGCACGCACTACCACGCCCAGGAGGGGCCAGCACGGCACAATGGGGAGCAAACGTGGCCGTGGCCGTGGATCTGCCTAAGCAGGCGCTGCAATCTGCTGAGCTATTTGGCAAGCCCTGTGAAGTGCGGTATTCTAATGGCAGAGCTTTGGTAAGCAGACATGGCTCGAAGCAATGTTATTTCCCGGGCCTCTCTCACGACAGCATATGGGGAAACCCTGACATTTCACAGCGGCTTCAGCTTGTGATAATATTTAGAGAAGCCCAGGACTTTCCCAGAGGAATCCTGGCAAAACAGGTAACACGGGCTCTGTCTTTGTGAACAAAGGTCAGCTTGCCAAACCCTCAGAAGTCTCCCATATCAATCCCCTGTTCAATGACAAAAAATATTTATTTATTGCCTGTAAGGTTCCAGGTGCTGTTCTAGGCGCTAGGCAAGAAAATTCCTGATTTGGTGACTGTTGTGTGAGCTGGACCTTCTGCGACGGTGCTGGGGAAAACGTAGCAAAGTTCTTATAGTGCTGTGGAGGCAGAGAACTGCAGGTTTTAATGGGTTTCACTACATATATTGGACTCCTAATGATATCTACCTCCCAAGAGCTGGGATTACAGGCACGCACCACCACTCCCAGGAGGGGCTGGCATGATGGGGATTGAACCTGGCTGTCGGTCTGCCAGGACATTCTGTCCTGCCTCCCGTTCTAGCTTCACTCCTCGTTTTTTTTTTTTTTAATCCTTCAAAATGATGAAACAGAATTGTGCTTAGAGGTGAAAAAGCACTCACACCTCCGCACAGAACCACTTTCCGTCTCAAACAGAGTCATTTGAGATGGACTGAATCCTGGCTCCTGAGATGCTCACGACCTCATGACCCTGTGAAATATGTCACGCAGGGAGAGGGACCCTGAGGAGCAGATTGCAGCCCGGAGCCAGCAAGATGATCCTGGCTGGGACAGTGGGCCTGAATTCATTGCAGAGGACCTTAGAGGAGGTGGGAGTTCAGTGTTCTTCCTAGGAGAGGTAACAGAGTTAGCTCTGATGATGGGGCAGGCGGATCCGTGCTGATCAGGCAGGAAGAGGTGTCCCCTGCAGGCTCCAGAGGGCACCAGCCCTGATCCCTGCTTGATTGGTGAATTTGTGAATGGTTACATAGAATTAGACTTCTTACTGCCAGAGCAGAAGGACAGCAAGTTGTTGTCACGCTAGCCTGTTACATCTGTGGCAATTTGTTATAATAAGATAAATGAAGATATCACTGCAGATCTTCCTTATAAGCCTATACCTGATACCCTTATAGCAATTATTTCTGCAAATAGCAAGCGTAGCTCCTTTCAGACATTACTCGGGGAAGCCACGATTATTCAAGGGGCTCAGATATATTTCTTTAGACCACTGAGCCATCCTGCTGGGCCCCTTACTCAGATATATTTCTTGTAAGAACTCAGCCCTAAATAACTCCAGTATGGGCCTGGCCTTGTTGTTGTTCTTTGCCACCTTATGTATTATTAGGCAGTACTCATACAAGTTTACAGTTGTGGAAACTGAGGCCCCCTGTCTCAGTTCGTGGCCGAGCAAGGACTTTACCCGTAGGGGATTGGCCCGAGACCCGGCCTCACTCTGCTGATGGTCGCAGGGGCTCACCCGGGGCGCACGGTCCAGCGGGGCTGAGCAAAGATCCTTAGCCTTGAAAGCCAGGAGTCACTTAGAATAAAGAAGAGTGAAAGAGGCCAGGTCATTGCGCTGAGTTAAACTGCTTTTGATCTATGATGAAGTGTAATTATAATGATTATAATCTCGTTAGCTTGCTATCCTTGTGGGGCTCGTAAGGCAGCTCCTGGAGAAATTTTGAAAAAATCTTTGCAGTCACAGCAACTACGTTAGAATAAATGTTTCATCCTCCCAGGGGGACTCCTGCGAAGGAAAACATCTATTTACAGTGGACATCGAAGTACATCCTCTTTTAACAGGAGCACTGCAGAAGGTGAGGCAGATGTTTACACTGCAACAAAGCAAGAGGGGAAAAGAACAAAAAAACAAAAACCAAAAACAAAAACTCAGAGGTTTGTCACCTTCCTCAGACGGGAGGCAAACCCCACCTCATGCCCAGATCCAGTTCATTCTGCTTCCTTTCTTTTCTTTCTTTCTTTCTTTCTTTCTTTCTTTCTTTCTTTCTTTCTTTCTTTCTTTCTTTCTTTCTTTCCTTTTCTCTTGTCTTTTTGAGACAGGGTCTCACTATACAGTTCAGGCTGGCCTTGAACTCACTTTTGTAGCCCAGGCTGGTCTTAAAGTCATATCTATCTGCCTGCCTCAGCCTCCCCAGTGCTGGGATTATAGGCCTGCGCCACCACACCCAGCACCCCCTGCCCTTTGTGAGTGTATGTGTGTGTTATAAAGAAGGGTCTACAGCATGTTCAGCATCTCACTACTAGATCGGACTCATACTGATGTACCTGTTTACAGCCTCCCAAGAGCTAGGATTACAGGCACACACCACCACGCCCAGTCTCCATTGCTGTCTCACTGTGAGGGGGTGGGGGTGGGGGTGGGGGGGACGGATGGTGCCAGGGACAGGAGACCTGCTTGTTGGCACTTTAATCTGCGCAGAGCTGTTTGGCCAGCCCTCCATTCTCGGTTTCTGTTTCATTGCCATCCGTCTATTTTTCTTCCCCCTCCACTGAAAGACAGCCACGGTCAGTGGCCCTCGGCCCCTCTTTCTACCCACAGTGTGTGGCTGGGCCTTGTTCTCAGCTCGTAGCCCTTTCACTTAGCCAGGCGACGTCCTGCGCATCTTATCTGTGCCAGGCACTGTTCTTGCCCGGCAGAAGTCCCCGGGCTGCTCCTTGTCACGGCTGGCACCACACCCCAGCCCCTGTATGGCCACGCTGCCACCTGAGACACCCCGCTGTGTTCATCTATGCATCAGCAGGGGTGGCTTTGGGCTGTTACGAATAGTGCTTGTATGAAAACTCAGGTGCAAGGTCTTGTTGATTACAATACCTCCCCCCCCAATTCTTTCGGGTATATTCACCTAGCAATAGAATTGCTGGGTCACGGAGGAAGTTTGTATTTAACTTACTGGGAAACTACTGGACTGAAAAGGTCGCTTATAAGGCCCCAATTATGGGAATGTCTGTTTTATTTATTTATTTATTTTTGTACAGGGTCTCACTACTGACTCTTAGTGATCCTCCTGCTTGTACCACCCAAGCGCTGGGATTACAGGCGTGTGCCACCACGTCCAGACTCCATCACCAGCTCAGTGCGCTTGAGAGTGGGGCTGGTGTGGCAGGTGGGGCCAGAAACTGAACCCTGGCCCCTGCACCTCCCTAAGCAAGCGCTTAATCTGCTGAGCTATACTGCTGGTGCCTATGGGAATGTCTGGAACCCGCAAGTCCCCGGACACAGAGAGCTGACTAGCGGTTACCAGGGCCCAGGAGAAGAGGAGGAAGTTAGGGATAACTGCTGGACGGGCGTAGGGCTTCCTCTGAGGGGCGACGGGAGAAGTTCTGGGACCGGATGGCGGTGCGTGAGCACAGACCCTGTGGATGTACCGAAAGCCACGGAGCTGGGTATTTTACAGTGGCCAAAATGGCAAACTTTAAATGTATTTCACCACTATGAAAGAGAAAGCCTGACAAGATCGCAGCCTCATGAACTTACAGGTTAGGGGAATGAGACAGACGATAAATAAATCAATATGTTATACAGTGTGTTCCTGTGAGCTCTGAAAAGAGGAGAAGCTGTGTGCAAGGGGGCGGGAGGGGAAGAAGGGTTTGCAGCAGGACAGGCGGTCTGGCGAGGTCCGGTGGAGGCGGGGACAGAGGGTGGAGGGACCGAGGAGGCGGGGCCTGCCCGTGCAGGACAGGACGGATGCATCTTGGGAAGGGGCCTTGTTTTACCTCTCCAAACCACAGCACACACGCTCTAGCCCCAAATAAAAGCTGTGGTGGGGCTGAGACATCCTCGCCTGACTCCTTAGGGCCCAAGTTTTACACCTACTGAGCCTAAGCGGGTTTCCTATATAACACAGAGTACCGGGAGGTTCCCCCAGATGGCTACCTAGGTGGGACTCTGGGGATGCCCCGTGTGGGAAAGACTAATGCTCCCTCAGCCACTGACCACGCGGGCTGGGATTCTCCGAACCTGGCCTTTTGGGTCCTGAGCGCACGCTTGCATACAGAGCTGGACCTGGATGATGAGCTGCTGCTATGAGTAGCCGTGGGACCATGTAGGGGAGGGTCACTGCGGGGAAGCGCGCAGGCGCGGAAGTGCAGGGCTTGCGTCGTCGAGCTGTCCACGACCAACCCCCGGCCCCCCAGAGCTGCGGATCTACCCTCACTGACCTGGGGCTGTTTCTTCGTGGTCCCCAATGTATGCTTTTCTGCTCCCTGTACTGTCTCCCGGTGGAAGCCACTAGGCAAAGAGGATACTTAATTTATTTATTTATTTATTTTCTTGTTTCAGAACCTTTGTTTATTCAGTCATTTTTATGGCGGTCTCAGCCCACCCTGAGGGCAGGGCTGGCCCAGCATGTGGTGCCAGGGATCGAACCGCGGTCTCTGAAGCCGCCCAAGCTTTCCCAAGCAGGCGCTTTAGACCACTGAGCCATCCCACCGGGCCCAAAGAGGATACTTAAGAGCCAGGGCACAGCGCAGCCGTCCCCCAGGAGGGAGCCTCGCTCTCTGGGGCTCTCCGTCAACAGGAGCCCGCGGAGTCCTTCGGCCCACCCTAGAATAGGTTTCCTTCCCCAGCTTCCCAGCCACAAGGAGATATTTACTGTCTTTACCGGGGATCAACGCCCCCCCGCCCCATGTCACATTTCTCAAATTCCATCAGTAGATCAGACAAGCCATCTCTGGAAAGAGGACCTTCCAGCCGGCGAGTTCAGAGTGGGCCGGCTTGGAGGGCCGTTCCCTTCCTATTTTCTGTCGTGCACCCTGAGCCTTTGTTGTCTCTGCAATGCTGATAAATCAATCCATCAAAAAATTTCCTCAGTGAAACTCAATCAAGAAAGGTCATGTCAGCGGGAGAGGAACAGATTAAATTAGCATCAAATTAGACATGGAAAGTGAGTTCTGTCAAAATCATCGCAGCGCTCAGCACAATTAGAATATGTTAATTATGCATTTCATTAAGGTGGATGTGAGATGAAATGTCACTGGGGTAGGCATCCGAAAAAGGGAAGATTGCCAGGCACAACTTTCTCTAGACAATGTGTGACACCTTCATTAACATCAAGAATCATAAGTCTGCCTTGACTTTTTCTGTAAAGGATTAAACCATTAACTATTTGCTGGCTCCCCTCATCTGTCTGAGGGGGTCCCTGTCCTCAGCATGGGCCACCCTTCCTGAGTGACTGGCTTGCTCTTCCCGACACCCTGGCCCCAGGGGCTTCTGGGAGTACCCGGTGGGCAATGGAGAGGGTGGTGGCTTTTAATGAACTCCCTGGCAGCGGTGAGGATTCGTGCCACCGCCTAAGGGGTGGCAGGAGGCTGAGGAGTGGGGAGAGCAGAGAAATGAGGGGTGAGGATTACAGCAGGAGGGGAGGAGGGGCAGGGGGAGGCTCCTGACCTCAGTCTTGGGGATGGGAGATGTAATCAGTATACCAGAGGTAGAGGGAGAGCAGCCAGGAAGAGCAGATTTACAAACGTACACTTGGAAAACTCTAATGTGGCGAATTAGTTTGCAGCTTGGTGCCTGAGTCATGGTAACCAGGAGGTTTTTTTCCTAGAGTGAAGTTGCTGCTCACAAGCCATCCTCAGAGGTGCACTTTAGACCCTTCTGGCAGAAGTAGTTGCAATTTGTGCTGCCTCTCTTCCCCAGAGATTTCCTATAATGGTGTCTTCCTGTGCCTTTTTATGCTGGAGGAGGGACCTGGTGGGTCCCCTGGGTGGGCTCCGTGGGGCCCCTGCCTCACTGGCCTCACGAGCTATTTCCGGTGTCCAGGGGGCGGGGTGAACCCTCCAGGCGTTTCCCGTGAGTGCTGGTGGAAGGCGCTCTGTGCCCTCTTCTCTTTCTGCCCACGTGCACCTTTCCCTGGCCAATTCCTCTGCTTTCTTGGAGCCCTGCATCTCCAGAGGTGCCCCGACTGCCTCCTTGTATCTGTGACAGGATGCTCTTTTGCTCTCCAGGGATTCTGGGCTTGTTGGACCAGTGCAGGGTTGGCTCCTGTCACCTGCACCCCAGTAACGAGCAGGCACGCTCGCCATTTGTCTTATCCGTGGTTCACTGCAGCTCCAGGCTGCATGCTTTATATTTTACACATCTATTTTAAAAACATTTCTTTCCTTCTTTCTTTCTTTCTTTCTTTCTTTCTTTCTGGTCTTTTTGAGACAGGGTCTTGCTATGCAGCTCAGGCTGGCCTTGAGCTCACTTTTGTGGCCCAGGCTCGAACTCACACCGATCCTCCTCCCTCAGCCTCCTGAGTGCTGGGATTACAGGCCTGTGCCACCATGCCTGGCTTACAACATGTATTTCTTGACACACAGAAGGTGTTCAACAAATGTATATCTTAAATAAACAATGACCAGGTTACAGGAGTTTTGCCATGCTATAGGTTGTTCTTTCGGGGCAGGAGAGAAAGCAAAGGGATATACTGTATTTCTAACCTTTTTTTTGAATTGGGTCACATTTTTTGAGACTAACACAAGCCATCAGTGTGTATCTCTTTTTAACATAGCCACTTGGAATTCATTTCCTCCAGTGCTTAATGTAAACACTGCTGCCTTTTCCTCTCCCTCATATATCACCAGGGCATGAATGTGTGAATTCATCTGGCCTGTCTGTCTGTCTGTCTGTCTTTCATGTGTGTCTCTCTTTCCCTACTGGTCCTTTTTTCTTTTCGTTAGTCTTTCACTCTCCTCTAAAAATCAACAACTGGCTCTTGGTTTTGGAACTGAGCTATAGGGGAATCACTTCTTATCCAAATTCTTTGGTGGAAGTTTGTAGAGCAGAGAAGAACCACAGCCTCAACCACAGCGGCCGAGCCACTGTAGGGCCACCCGCTGGCAGGGCGCCTTTGCGCGAACCATTTCACCAAAGCTCATTTCTTTCCGTGTGCACGAGAATGACAGTCCTCATGTCATAATGCGAAGCCCAGCCCTCTGTGACACTAATGATTAAGGGGGATGATGATGGTGGCGGCAGGACCTGCTCGCTGGTGGCATCTGCTCTGCCTGGTGGTGTGGGAAGCAGCCTAGAGCCATCCTGGAAGTATTGTGTCCGCATAAATATCTCAATTTACTGAGGAGAAAAGACAGTGTTGGCCACCATGGCCCAATTTAAATTTTGTATGAGATCGAGGACGTGTACAGGGGACCAGGACCCTCTGGCAGAAATACTCCTGAGCTGTGAGATTCTGGAGTGAGACTTTGCCACATGCGGGAGGCCCGGAGGAATTTGGAGACTGACAAGGGACACACTATGAAGACCTCCGAGGAGCCAGGATGGGCTATTAATGCCTGACTCCCCTCAGTGCCTCATTTTCTGAGCTTCATTTAATTTTTAGGGTCACCTGGGGCCCAGTCTGTTAGAAAGGGGAGGACAATGAAAATTGCTCCTGAGCGGCTCTGATTTGATGAGCCCAACTACCTCACCTCGTGTGTGAGAGCCCGCGGAAGGGAGGAGCGACTGGGC
Source organism: Myocastor coypus (assembly GCA_004027025.1). Taxonomy (NCBI): domain Eukaryota; kingdom Metazoa; phylum Chordata; class Mammalia; order Rodentia; family Myocastoridae; genus Myocastor; species Myocastor coypus. The sequence goes on along the minus strand of PVJA010001266.1, from coordinate 43,010 downwards.
TCTGGGGGTACAAAGCTTCCTCCCAGCCTGGCCTGCCTTCCAGCTGCCTTGTCAGCCCTGCCATTGATATTAAAATCAAGGGGTTGGCATGCAGCGCCTGGTAGCGCTGGCAGAATTCCAGGCTGGCTCTAATGAGCCTCACCTGGGCTAATTACATTTCTTACAAACCCTGCTGGAGAGGTTGGAGTTGCCAACTGGTTGCCCAGAAGGATAGAAATGTGGGATTTCTCAGCCCTGAGTGTTCTCTCTACCCGCTGGCAGTGGCACCTCCCGGAGGCCAAGAAGGCATCGAGCGATCCTGGCCACTTTCTGTGGGTGGTCACGCAGCCTGTCGCCAGTATGGTTGTACCAGAAAGAAAACAAAGCTGTGAAATCAGAGCTGGTTTCCAGCCTCATGGCTTCCAGCCGGGCTCGTTACATATCTTGTTACGTGTACAGCTTCCCAGGCATTGCCCTAGAGCTCCTGGATCTGCATTCACCCAGCTCCTTGGAGATGATCCTGTACAGTGAAGACCGAGGCGCCCTGGGAGAGCTTCTCCAAAAGGGAGGGCAGGAAGACAGTCCTTAAAACTGTACAATCTTGAAAAGAGAGGGAGTATTTCCTAAAACTGTTGCACCACCCTGGATTTGGGGGTCCTCATTCGACCCTATGTCAGTTGTGTGACTTGGGCTAGGGGTTTCACCTCCCCGGGCCTTGGTTTTCCTACTTGTAAAATAGAGTATAATGTTAGTGTTTCTACTAGAAGGCTGAAAGGAGAAATTGTATATGTATAGGCTCCTTAGGAGGGTATGTGGAAAGCAGAAGCAAGCGCGATAAATATTATGATTGCCGTTAATGGTACTGAGGAATGATTGGTCCCCAAGGAAAACCTCTTTTTTTTTTTTCTGCTTATGCTGTATCCGAGCTTCAACAACTCATCTATAGGGGCCTGGTGGGATGGCTCAGTGGTCTAAAGCCCCTGCTTGGGAAAGCTTGGGCGGCTTCAGGGACCAAGGTTCGATCCCCGGCACCGCATGCTTCGCCAGCCCTGCCCTTGGGGTGGGCTGAGCTGGCCATGAAAATGAGTGAATAAACAAACAAGAGTTCTGAAATAAGAAAATAAATAAATAAAATTAAAAAAAAAACAAAAAAACAAAAAAAACAAAACAACTCATCTATAGAATGGAGCAACAGCACCCATCCCTTGAAGTTTGTGGGAAGATTCAAAGAGACACTGCAATAGGCCTGACCAGTGTTGGTTGAAACTGTTGAGGTCATCAAACACAAGGAAAATTCAAGAAAGTTTCACAGCTGACACAAATCCAAGGAAACATGATGGCTAGGCCCATTGCATTATGTCCTGTAGGTCCAAGTCAGAAAAAGGACATTACAGAAAAGAACTAAGTATGCTAATTAGTCCCCTCCCCCTTTCTTTTATACTGATGAAACTTCTAGAGGTTGCAATGAGGGCCTTTCTAGAATTCAATAGCATAATTTCTCCCGTGCAATCCCCAATGAGTTTTTTTATCCTTGGAAATAACCTGTTCAGAACATTCTTGGAAGATGATAATGAGTAGGTCACTGCTGTGGTGGGATGATACTTTTAGAAGATCACCTTGTTTTTCCTAGTGGTCCTGGATCAGCTGTTCTGGGAAGAGATAATTACACTAAAAATAAAAGGAAAGAAATTTGAATTTATGAGAGGATTTGGAAAAGCATGATTCCTGAGACAACTCAGAGAAAGGATATGACCGAAGAGTGTATGCTCCCTACTGGACAGCATCAGATGGTAGGGCAGAGTAGAGCTTAGTGGTCAGTGCTGCCTGGCGTCCCCATGAGGAAACAAGAGTGGAGCTAATAACTTTGCATGGTTTCAAAGTAATAATCATCTGGACCCCTTCCTCAGTAGCGCTTAGGAAAGCCACAAGTCCCTATAGTTCCCCTGGCTCCATTGTATCTGGGAAAGAAGGACAACAGAATGGCTGGGAGGGATGAGTAAGTGTAACAGTTGTTCATTGTGTGAATTTGAGAAGTTTAGAAATTTAGCTAAGGGGCCAAACAGGGGGACAGGGCCCTCACTTTGTAACCATCCAGAGTGTGGGCAAGAGGGGAGCAGGGAGTTTTGTGAGTGCTATACCCACTTGACTGCATACAATATAAGGGAGGGGAAAGATCCTTGTTTGCCCCCTTTTTGCTCTTGCTACTTTTTCTGTCTTCTGTCACTTTGAGCCATTGCCCCTTTGCCGTGTCATCCTGCTTTGGATCCAACTGATTATGGAGTGAAACTGCCTATTATGGTTTGTGTGTCGTTATCTTCCCAAAGCCTCATGCAAGTCATGGAGAAGATGTGGCTGGAGAAGGGGCAAGTGACTTGAGAGGTGGGGCCGGAGGGGTGAGAATTGCTAAACTGGCAGCATGCGCTCTGCCCACCCTCTCAGGCCCATGGTCTTTCAGAGGTGTGCAGAAGGTCTTTCTGGACAGGGCAGTGCCCCATTCTCCTGAGTAAATAAGACTCCAAGAACTTGCTGCATACCTCGGCTGTTTTCAGCTATGAAACCTCCAGGAACTGTGAGATAAATAAACTATTCTTTCCCTCATTTTGCGTGTTGGGTATTTGTCCCAGCAATGAGAAAAGAGTAACTAAGGCACTGTCACAAACTGTGAGCTAAGTTTACTTCATTAATTTTGAGTGTTGAGTCTTTTGTCTCAGCAATGAGAAAAGTAACAAAGTTAGAACTTGGTATCAGGAGTGGGGGCATTGCTGTGCCTACTTAACCATGTGGCTTATGAGCCTTTGGAAATGGCTCATGGGAAGAATTGGAAAGGTTCAGAGATGTCACCTGACACAGTAGAGCTGGACCACCTTAGGCGGTTCTGTAGTGGAGATTTTGGGGAAATCTCAGAAGTCCAGAAAATTGGTAAAGATCAGGGTTGGGAAGTTTCTGTGGGGAAGAAGTTCTACATTGGCTGCTGGACTCCAGATGATGTGTGTTATGCTTTGGCAGAAGGTTTTCATTTTTCTCATGTCCAGAGGTTTTACTTGACAGTACGATGAAGGCCAGTGGACTAATTAATCAGGCAGAAGTAATTTCTGGGCAGGTGCAAGTTCAGGCTGTGACACGGCTGCTGTTGGGGACTTTTAGCCATATTTATGTTGAAAATCAAGAGCAAAGAAGCTGGCAGAATGATGTAAGATGTTGTGAGCTTGGTCTGAAGGGAAGCTTGCGTAAAGCTGTGGACTACAAAGATAGGCCTCAGGAGATCCTGCCTTCTGAGAAGGAACAGGACAATAGAAAAGATGGCCTGAGGGCATCACAAGAAGCAGCAAGTCTCCACTCTTTGCAGCCCCAAAAGTGCAAAAGGGAAAGGTTTTGCTTTGAAGAGAAATCCACAGAGCACTAGCTTCTGGAATGGCGGCAGAACAGGACATTTGATCCTCAGAATTGGATTCAGAGTGCCCAGGAATTCAAGTACTTGATCCTTACAGCCAAGAGATAGGAAGTCCTGGTTATTGCTCTAGCTGGCAGCAGACCTTGGTGTCATCCATTGGTTGCTGGTGCAAGAGTTGTGGGGTTAAGAAGGCTTCCACTCCAAATTTATGGTGCTGGAGATCAAACCCAGGGCCTTGTGCATCTAAGCCAAGAACTGTACCATTGAACCACATCCTTGCCCCACTCAAATTTTAGAAGAAGTTCTGGGAGGCCAGACAGTGTGCCCCTTATAGGGCAGTATGTGAAGTGGTGAGGGTGAAGCTAAAGATGCATAAGAGACCCCAGAATTTTGGAGAAGCCAAAAATGTCAGTTGTCTGAGGAAACCTGCAGGGAGTGAGCAAAGCTAGTCCATGACAGAAACCGTGAGACTTATTGGAAGTGTGATGGGGTGGAGCCACTCAGGCCTTTTGGAGATTACAACTTGTCACGGATGGCTTTAGATGCTGCATGGGGAACTATAGGACTAAACGTTTGCTCCACTGGAGTTTGGATTTATTTTGGTCCCATTTGTTCATATCCCTATTTCTAACCTTTGGAATAAAAATGTTTATCTTGTGCCATCGAACACTGGAAGTGTTTCACTCTGTTTTCATTTGTATAGAGACTCACAACTAAGAGGTACCATAGGCATAGTCACTTTGGAATTGCTGCAAGGTCCAAGTTCCAAGTTCCAAGATGTAAGGCTAGATGCCTTTTGCATAAAGGGTTGTATGTGAATCTTGGAGGAGAGGGGGTGGAATGCTCTGGTTCTAGTATAATATAATGTGCTTTTTTTTTTTTCTTGTACTTTAAGACAGGGTCTACAGGGTCTCACTATGCAGATTGAACATAGTGATCCACCTGTGTTCAGCCTCCCGAGATCTGGGAGTACAGGCACATGCCACCATGCCCAGTCTCAGTCACCATCTCAATGCACCCCGGGGACTAGGCTGGTACCACATACTGGGGATTGAACCCGAGCCACTGTGTCTGCCTAAGCAGGTGTTTTAATCTGCTGAGCTACATGGCCAGCCCTATAATATAATATAATATAATATAATATAATATAATATAATAGTGTTGTTACTTAATACTGGTTCTTAAGGATTTTTACGCCTGTGCTATATAACCTGTGTTCAAGTTGTGAAATAATAAGCATGGCTTTGTATCTGGAAAGAGGTTGACAGCAATGGGCCTCATTGTCAAGTACACAAGGGGTGGATTGAAATGACTGCTCATTGTGGTAACTTTCGAAATTTAGAAGTTGAACTGAATGACTCCACAGGGGGCCAGGGTCCCTCCTTTGTCAACATTGTGAGCCTGCACCAGAGGAGGGCACAAAGCCGGTGTGAGCACTCCCTGGGGCAGGAGCTCTTTTGCTGTACAAGGAAAACAAAGAGGCTTGCTCTTGACTCTTCTGGCTCTTGTTGCTTCTGCGGTCTTCTGCCGCCTTCAAGTGTCCCCTCCTGTGCCATGCCAGCCTGTCTTGGAGCCAGCCTACTATGGGCTGAAGCCTCCAGACTGTGAGCTAACTAGACCCTTTCCTTCCTTAATTTTGGCTGTCAGATATTTTGTTTCAGCAAGGAGAGAAAAGTAACTAAGTAAGGGAATGGGCCAATGGTCTTTTCAGGGCCTGTTTTGCTGGCGTCTCACCTGTGTGATCCCAGAGGGCCCTGTGCTCAGCTTTTCCCCTGATGTCACCATCGTGAAATGCCCAATATGTTCTAAACAACATTCTCTGCATTTTCTTCTTGCATTGGACCCTACCAATCTTGCAGCAGGCTGTGGTAATTCAGAGTCCCTGGGTGTCTCCAGGAGAGAAGGGTGCAGCTGCCACACAAGCCCACAGATGCACCAAATGTGACTAGGCCTCTCACAGTTCAGAAACAGCTAATGACAGCGCTGGCCCCGGAGGACCAGAAAATGCCATGAGAGTTTGAGGCTGAGCATGACCCCCACCAACCATGTCATCAGTGCCACCTCCTGGGCCTGCTCTGGCCCCCCCATGTTCTAGATGAGGGACCTCTCATTTTGCTGGACTCCTTTGAAAGGAGAAAGAGTCCTGAATTAACCAAAAATTAAGGCACTGACATGCAGAATAGGAATTTGAGATAGAAACTGAGTTCAGGTGAAGAACACAAAGAAAGTTATATTTCTTCTGCCCTGAGATTTATGGCCTGAGTCTTGCAGCTCTTTCTGATATCACTTGGCTATTTTGGTTCAGTCTTGCTCTGTTCTTATCTCTCAATGGTTCAAAGAGAAAATATGTGGAGTCTACTCCTGTGAGTCAGTGCTGTGGTGGTATGGTTTATGTCTAGTTGTCCTCCCAAAGCCTCATGCCATCATGGGGCAGGGACTTCTAGAATTTGAGACTTGACTCATGATCTATTGGGATTATGTGTTTTAGTGCTGATGGGATTATGGGGTCTGTGAGTACTGCTGGGATTATGGGTGTGATCTAAGGTGGATAGGCTGAGGCAGAGAGCCTGAATGTAACATGAACAGAGACAGAGAGACAGACTCACACTGTTGCTCTCTGATGCCCTGGTTGGTCGCGATTGCTGCCTCTGTCGCGATTGCTGCTGTTCCGTCACCATGAACTGGATGCTCTCTGCCCTGTTCCACTCAGCCTTGGGCCAGCCGAGCATGGACTGAAACCTCCAGTAACTGTGAGCTAAATAAACCTTTCCTTCCTTCATTTTGGGTGTTGGGTATTTGTCCCAGGAATGAGTAAAAAGTAACTAAGACATGTGGCCAACGCACTTGTGCTCTGCTTTGTCAGGGCTTCTATCACCACATGCTGCCCGGCTGCCACCTACAGCCTTCAGGGACAGCCCCAGCCTCATGGGGGCCTGCATTAGGTAGGGCCTGTGTGACAGACATTCAGAGAATCTGAAGTTTCCCATCCACAGCATCCCTGACTTCCACTCACTATGGCAAGAGCGAAGCCACGAGCCCTGTGGTCACAAGGAGCAGACATACCTGCTGATATTGTCCACTGTCTCAGAGAGGGTACAGTCACCTTTCACAATTGTCAGTCCAGCACAGCCAGTTACTGCTTGTTTGCCCAAACAAGTGTGCCCGAAATCTTCCCTCAGGAGCAAGGGATTCCATTACAGAGCTTTTCATTCTAGCAAGAGGACCAATGGACATCCACAGGAGAATATCGTTCCTGATTCACTATTAGCAAAAGGCTTTTCCTCACAGCTCTATTGCTCTGGTGAGCTTGTTAGAGCCCCAGAGTATTAAGGGTTGCAGGATGACATCTTCCTCCAACCCAGGCTCTTCCCTCTTCCTATAATAACTCTCTTCCTTTTATGTGGAAGCATTCTCTGCTCAGGGAAGCGCCACTGTCACGTCACTGTGGTTGAGGAGGCCTGTGACAAGAGGGCACCCATCTAAAGAGCCTCACGGATGCACCTGTGGCTTCCTGGCCATGCCATGTGGTAGATACACACAGTATTCCTGTCCTAACTGTGACATTATGAATAACTGAGCCGGAACATAGGAAGAGTATTGCTTTAAAAAAAGGCATGGGTGCAAATATGAAGGAATGCTAAACGTGGCTGATTGATACCCGTAGCTACTATTATTAGACCTAGTTGACTTGAGGTAGAGAATGGTGCAATTTTTAAAATATTATTTTGGGTAAGAGCACAGATAGTTGTAAATAGTGTGGTTAGAGCTCCAATGCATAAGTGTGTTATTTGGATAATTTGACTGCTTTGTCAGAAGATAAAAGTGAACGGGAGGCTCTTATGAGTCTTTTTTTGCCTTAACTCTCTCAGGTCACATTGCTATCGTCTGAGTGTGTCCCCCAGGTATGATGGAAGTGTGGCTCCCAATATGGTGATGTGAAGAAGGGGCGGACCTCTGAGAGTTGGGGCCTCCCTGGCCACCTGCAGGGCACAAGGGGCCCAGGGAGTGACGTTGTTCTTATGAGAGTGAGTTAGTAGTTCTTTTTTTTAGAATTTATTTTATTTTATTTTTTCTTGTTTCAGAACTTTTGTTTGTTTATTTATTTATTTTTATGGCCGGCTCAGCTTGCTGTGAGGGCAGGGCTGGTGCAGCATGTGGTGCCGGGGATCGAACCGCGGTCCCTGTAGCCGCCTAAGCTTTCCCCTGAGTTAGTAGTTCTTATGAGAGGGCATCTGGCCCCTCATTAACCTGTGGCTTTCAGTCTCCCCATGTTCTCTCTCACTCAGGCAGAGTTTCCACCTCCACACCCTCTGCCGGGCTGTGCTCTGGCCAAGAGCCAGCGTCCTGCGGTTTAGATTTGTTTTGAGGTCAGGACATTATTTGCTGTTCTGCAGGTGGGCCCAGGTGCGGGTGTACTGGTTAATACATTTTCAACTTGAGAAGTTTAGCAGTGTAAACTTTTAAGTGACTCAGCAGGGAGCTGGGTTTCTTATTTTGTTTATTTATTTATTTATTTTTTTTGTGGGACCAGGGTTCGAACTCACGACCTTGTACTTGCCCAGCAGGCACTTGTGCCTCGGAGCTATCTCCCTAGCCCCCTGGGTTTCTTATTTTGTAAACATCCTCATCCTGTGCAAGAGGAGGGCCTGGACTTGTGTGAGTTCTACCCTCCCAGCCCAGGGTAGCCTGCATATAATGTAAGGCGGGGAGAGAGGCTGGCTAGAAGCCACTGCTATCGCCTCTCTGCTCTTTGTTGTTTTTTGCTACCAGGAACTACTGCCCTCTGCCGTGTGCCACTCTGCCTTGAAGCCAGCCGAGTATGGACTGAAACTTCTAACTGTGAGCTAAATAAATCGTCTGTCTCTTAATAGGGTTCTCAGTCTCAAGCATTTCCGTATAGTAATGACAAATGGACTACAAGCCACGTATTACAGTCCCCATGAGTGGCATGCGGTTTGGCCCTGAGCCCGTGAGTTAGCCAGTGGTCCACTGAAGAGCCACCTTCTAGCCTACAGACTCACGCTTCAGTGACTCACATGGCACCGTGTGCCTCAGCAAGCCACCAACTCCTACCACTCACATACCACTTTAAGTGGATTTACTTTGCAGCTTAAATATTTATAAAACACATTTTATAGTGTTGCTGTATATTAAAATGCAGTTTTGGCAGCCACGCTTGGAAGGGGAATGAGTTTTTTGCATTGAGAGTCAATATTATTTAATTATCTTCAGTAATGATTAACAAGAATCGAAACAGAGCAACACATGGACATCCAGCTTCTGGTCCTCAGTTAATGTCCAGTAAATAGGTCACGGAAGACCGATGGCTTGGCTCAGTCAGCACCTGGCCAGCTGATTTCCATAGATGCTCTCTCCAGGCCGGCCAGACAGCTCAGCAGATGAAAGCAGCCACTGGGATGAGGCTTTGATCCCCGGCCTGCTGTGCTGTGCTGGCTCTGACCCCAGGGGGCCCTGAGACAGCCACTGAGACAGGGCATGGTGGCATACACCTAATCCCAGCACTCGGGAGGCTGAAGGATCACTATGAGTCCGATCTATGTAGCGAGACTCTGTAGACCCAGCACTAAATATATTTAAAAAATTCCATATATGCCCTCTCATGTGGACGGCTGAAAAGATAAATGCTTGACCTCCTGTCCCCTCATAATGAGTGATATTATGTGACCTTGCGCTGTGCAACAAGACACAGGGAATAGCTCCTTCCCTGCTAGAGAAGGCAAAGCCGGCTAGTGGCCACGCTTTCTTTGTGCTGGTTGGTTTTGTGTTGAGGTAGTTAGTTCGCAGCACTCAGCAGTTCAAGTAGCAGTGATCTAGGTCTGGGTATGATACGGTCAAAGTCCACCATAAGCTTGTTTTGAGGTCAGGACATTATTTGCTGTTCTGCAGGTGGGCCCTGTTTAAGCAGCTGAAGACTTTTTAAAAAAATTTTTATTTATTTGTGTTATGTTATGGCTGGCTCAGCCTGCCTTGGGGGTGGGGCTGGTGCAGCTTGTGGTGCCAGGGATTGAACTGCAGTCCCTGAGGCTGCCTTAGCTTGCCTAAGCAAGTACTTTAGAACATTGAACCATCTCACCGGTCCCTAAGCAGATGCAGACTGGAGCTGCCGGGCCCAAGGAGGGCTTCTAGCTGCGGAGTGCAGCCAGCTGCTGTCAGGCAGCTGTTACTGCATTGGTCTGCTGGACAGATTCAGGTTTCCCTGATGATACCCTGTGGTACGTCCTCCCTTTGTTCTTTAGATTGATATCGGTCCAATAGATTCCTGTTCTTTTCTGGTAGAATCCTGACCTATTCCGCTTGTTCCTACTTGTGTCTAGATGTCCCCCAGGGCCTCATGGGGTCACAGCTGGGGCTGCCCACAGGTGGCTACATCTAGAGTGTGTGATGCTGGTATTAAGTATGTGATCGCTAAATTAGTCCATTGATTGGTCTGGCCTAGTGCTGGGCATGGATGAAGGGAGGCCAGTCCCAGGTGTGGGTGCCACCTGTCCTAAGTGCTATGTAAGAAGTTAGGGGACACAAGGGGGCCACTGCGGCCACTTGCTGCTGCTGCTGCTTTGCCTCTTGGTCGCCTTCTGCCTGCCATAGGCTGTCTCTTTTGTGCTATGTCCCTCGGCCTGCGGTCCTGCCTTGGAGCCAGCTGATGCCAGACCAAAATCTCTGCAAAGTACGAGCCGGGTATTGGGTCTCGGCAGTGAGAGGAGAGCAACTCAGACAGCCCTCTTCTTCTGACCTCAGGCAGGACAGCGTGCCTGCCCTCTGACTCCCTGGGTGACACACAGGGAGACCAGACATTGCAGCTACAGGTGGTGGAGCGGCCAGAAGAGGACCGACTGAGGGTTTGTGCTGGTTCCACCACGTTTACCCACCAGATGTGGAGGTCTCGCCCTCTGGGCATCTTAACATCTCTGAGATAAGAACACACAGTCTAAGGACAGCTCACGGAAAATAGCTCTGCTGTTGAGATATCCGTAAAGAACCCTAGATAATGACATAGCTTCTAACAAGGCCATCTTAGATTTAACCAAATGCAGTGACTCCACGGGCCAACCAGATAGCTCAGCAGATTAAAGAGCCTGCTTAGACAGACACAGGGGCTGGGGGTTCAACGCCCGGCCTTTCATGCCGGCCCCGCCTCCAGGGCAAGCTGAGCCTGTGATTGAGACGGGGCCTGGTGGTGAGCGCCTGCAATTCCAGCGCTTGGAAAGCTGAAAACAGGAGGATCACCCTGAGTCCCGTCTGTGTAGTGAGATGTGTATACATAGTGACTCCAGGCGGAGTACTGCTTTGATTGAAGCTATGACGTCTGGGCGGGTCTGACGTGTGCGCACACGGTTGTCTCCAGGGCTTGAAGCCCCGACACGAGCAGCTCCCGCAAAGGGTTGCCGGGGCAAGGCCTCCTTCACCTGCAGCGCGCTTTCTCCTCCCTGCATCCTGCTGCAGCTCAGCCGCTGTGGCCACAGCCCAGCCTCACCTGCCCTCATGTACTTTCCTTTTAAAACAAATGGAACCTTCCCTATGCTAGCATTATACCTGAGGAGAGGCAAGCATCCCCAAATCCTGTCGCTGGCACCACAGGATCCACTTTGGCAGCTTAATGTAGGCTAAAGTGAGGGTTTTATTTTGAACTGATGAAAATATCGTAGGAATTAAAAATCAAACCCCTTTAATATCCTGGTTAGACTCCCCGCGTCAATGCTGGGTTCTTTCAGGTGGCAGAAGGGGTCTTGGTCTAGGCTTAATGTGAGCGTGGGGCCTCATAAGAGTCATCTTTAAGGGGCCCGGCGGGATGGCTCAGTGGTCTAAAGCACCTGCTTGGGGAAGCTTGGGCGGCTTCAGGGATCACAGTTCGATCCCTGGCACCACATGCTGCGCCAGCCCTGCCCTCGGGGTGGGCTGAGCCAGCCATAAAAATGAGTGAATAAACAAACAAAGGTTCTGAAACAAGAATAAAAAAAAAAAAAAAAAAAAAAAAAAAAAAAAAAAAAAAAAAAAAAGAGTCACCTTTATAGGAGCCTTGGATCGCAGCTAAAACTTTTGTCACCTGGCCAGTGAAGTGAATCCCGCCCTTAGGATTGTGACAAGTAGCAGCAGCTTCCCCTGCTGTGCCCCTTGGGGAGGGAGCCACGGTGCCCGCTCTCCTCCCTGCCTGGTGACATCAGCATGGACCTTCTCCTTCCCCACCAAGAGGGACTGAGACGGCTCTACCGGCAAAGGAGGGGCAGAAGATTAGGGCATGGCCGGCTGGCCGGTGGGGAGGTGCGAGCCGCGAATCGCGGACATCCCAACATGAGTGTCCGGGCCCTGCGCCGGGAGCCGGTGCAGGCATGCGCCGTTCGCTTCTGCGAGTTCAAGCATGCTTCTGATAGGGTGCCCTAGATCTGGCGTCTGTCTGGAAGGCAGGAGAAATGAAAAGCGGCAGCGCGCACCTGCGGCCATTGTTCCGGGGAACTACACTCTCCCCATGGAGCAACGCTCTTTCCCTGCCCTTAATAACTGTCACACCTCACTCCTGCGTTTTGCACATGTTGTGACCAACGCTTCGTCAGGACGCTCAGCACCTGGCTCCAGAAAGGCCCCCAGCACCCGGGCCGTGTCTCATCCCCGCCCACGGTTGCTTTTTTCTCCTCGATTTTCCTAGCTCTTGCTTGTTATTCATGCCGTGTGGACAACGCGACACTCGCGTCTACTTTGTTCGCTGCTGTATCAGTCATGGGTCTGCAGAAAGAGTGGACAAACGAATGCAGAGGGAACGGGCCCGGCCGGAGCCGCGCTGCCTGACGTGGGCGTGTGGGCCCTCAGCATCCAGGCTCTCGGCAGTGACCACGACGCGGCAGCGCGGGGTGATGCAGAGACTGGTTCCCAGGGACTTGGCCCCAGGCGCAGAGGCCTTTATGGGGTCACCAAGTGAAGACAGGAGGTTCTCTCCATTGGGGGCAGCGTCCCTGCCTCTCAGGTGCAAGAGAAAGTGCTGGTGTGAACGAAGGCCTGGGTCAGCCCGCCCAATCCCCTTCCCCTTTTTAGACTCCACGCCATTGATCTTCAAGGGCTCCAAAGAGTTCTTGATCAGCGATCAGCCTTTTTTCCCCCCTACATAATGGTGAACTCTCTCCTTGATCCACCGTAAACTATTTGCTCCCGAGATTAGAAAATTGAGCACCCCCAGATGTGATTCAGGCACTTTAATCAGTAATTGGGAAACTGAGTATTCATTCACTTAGTAAAGCTATCAGGACGGGCAACGCAGGCAGCCCTGTTCTAGACCCTGGGCTATGGCGGCATGCAACACAGGCAGGTCTGCCGCGCGAGGCTTTCGGCGCAGACGCGGGGAGGCCACATGCACTGAGGTACCTGGTCTGCAAGAACAGCTGGGCCAGGGTCAGGCCAGGGGCCTCTGCAGCCCGCTGATCCTGTGGGGCCAGGGGGCTGCTGCTTCGAGACAGAGAGGCAGCTGTGAGTTCGCAGACAGCTGCGGGCTCTGCGGATTGCGTCGTGCTGCAGCAAAAGTTCTCTGAGCGCAGTAAGTACAGGGAGGGCAGATGCCGGTGCAGGAGCTCACGGCAGCCCGACACCTCGCAGCACGCTTGGAAGGCGTCCTTAGGGTCTCTGCCAACATCCTCGATTCGTTTTGCTTCCTGTTTTGCTCCTCTCATGTTACTTCTTCCTCCCTGTCTCCGTTTCTCTGTCTCTGTCTCCGTCTCTCTGTCTCCGTCTCTCTGTCTGTTTGTCTATCTGTCGGTCTGGCTCTCCTCTCCTCAGCAGCTCCTTTAGCAGCTGAGAAAAGCCGAAGGCCTTGAACATTAGCTTCCTGGCAAGATGCGCCCTCATTCGTACTTGCCCCTAGACCTGTCCTCAGAGCTCCGCGCTTCGTCCCTCGCCTCCCCGACCAAGCTGCTTCTGTCCCTGTATGTGAATGGTGGGGCCGGTACGTCACGGCTGACCCTTTAAGGCCCGCCCGCACTTCCTCTCGTCCCTTTTAGGGTCACATTTAAAATCGCCAATTCTTTGTTCCACGTCCAGTTTCCCAGCCATCTCTGTTCTGTCAGATGTGAAGCGCGCGTCTCTGGACCTTGGAGCGCAGTGTCCCCTTTGCCTTTGACATCTTTCTGTGTTTTTTTTTTTTTTTCTTTCTCATCTGAGAACCTGGGCATTTGAGGCACCTTCTGGATCCTGGGCCGAGGCTGGGGTTTCCTCGTGAAGTCACTCGGGCCACAGCGACTGCTTCTGCACAGTTACTTGATTGCTGACTGCCTTCCCTTGTTGGTCACAAGCTTTACAGGGCTGAGGTTGGGCCTGCTCCGGGCACTGGCCCTGCAGTACTCAGCTGGCTGGGATCTTGCGCCCCTCTGTGGCCTGCTCCTTTGCCCAGCGGACCCTCCCCTCTGGCCCTGTGGTTCTCATTGGGTCTTCTGACAGGTGCCCTGCCTGAGCCCTGATGAGGGGTGACGGCAGTGCGCCCCCTTCCCAACTCTCCTCTGCATTCCTGCCCAGAGCAGACTCAGCTCCCTGGGCCGACATCGCCGTCCCCGTCTCTGAGTGACTTGCCATCTGTTGGCTTTAAGAACTACTCCTTCTGTCCTTTCATGCCTAGCGACAGCTACGGCTCCACTGCTGCTAAGATGCGGTCCGTGCTTTGTCCCCACAGTGTCCCTTCCTCCCTGGAACCTGAGCCTCAACCCCCATAGCCAGCCCTGTCCACTGAGGACTCCGACCAATACAGGAAGCTTCCGCACCTCCCCCTCCCCCGCTGGGCGGCAAGCCTCTGTCCACACGTCATGGCTATGGGTAAGAGACGCCTGCCGCTGCTGCTCACAGATCCAGCGTGGCTCCTCGCCTTCTTTCCGATCCTGACATCCCGGTCCTCTATCTTCCTTCCATCGGCTGGCACCTGTACGGATCACACATGGGCCATCTCTGCTCACCCCCTGGAGTCACATGGCCGGGCCGCCTATAACTACCGGTCCACCTGCCCGGGGCCTGGTTCTGCAGGATCCACACACACTGGCTCTTACCACGACCAACGTGGAGGTAAGCACTGTGGAGCTGGTTCCAGACAGGATTCGGCCTTCTCTGGCTCCACTCTGCTACCCAGACTGCTCAGAATTCCAGCTCTGCATAGCCCTGGTTAGGCAGAAGAAGCTGTGAGCCCTGCTCCTTCCCAACTGCACACGCGGTCCTTGACACCTGTGCCCTCCGCCCACACTGCCTGAGCTCGGCAACCCCAAGGACTGGAGAATGAGTTCTCATTGCCGATGGCTTGGACAGAGGCGTGGCTGTCTCACAGAGCTTGTCAGAAACGCTGCCGCCTTGCCTTTTGCACTCTTGGGGTCCAAGAATTCCATCCTACCCCATGGTTAACACCAAGCTGTCAGACAAACTGGATTATTTGGATAGATCAGTGTCACCCTGCTCTTTAACACCAGCCTGCTTTGGAGCAGCAGAGACTTTCTGGACCGTATCGGTGCACTGTCATCTCTGATTCCTCAGGGTTTCATGTAGTTTTTAAAGTGTCAAGGTGACGGGGTACAGGAGAGAGAAACTAGAGACGACAAAAAAGATATGACTCAGGGCCGAGGAGATAGCTTGGTGGTGTAAGCGCCTGCCTGGCAAGTGCACGGACCCAGGCTCGATCCCCAGTACAGCAAGGTGTGCTGGGCCTGCACTGAACCGGCCACCGAGACCAGATGTGGTGGCTCATGCCTGTGATCTTAGCACTGGGGAGGCTGAGACAGGAGGACCACTACAAGTTTGAGCTGTGCGGCGAGACCCTGTACTAAATAAATAAATAAGAGATTAAAAAAATACAAAATCTAAACAGATCTGATTCAGGGGTGCCGACTGGTACAGAGGACGCAGTACTCTCAGGACTGTTGGGCCAGGCTGGACTCTGAGAGAGTCTCGGTCTGCTCAGTCTGTTGATGCTCCCTGTCCTTCCTCTGTCACCTAAGGAGTCTTTCTTGTCACTTTCAGAGCTTTGAGGCCTTATATGTGATATCACCTCTCTGTGTAAGAAGTGGCTTGGCCATTGCTTGCCGGTTATGTAATGCTGCGTAGGCTGGGAAGCCGGGAGGAGATGCGGGAGGCTTCACCTCCCACACCCTTGCCGCTTCCTATGTGATTTGATCCTGGTGTCAAGCTGAGGAATGGAAGTGAAGTAAAACAGAAAAAAAAAAAAAAAAAAAAAGTGTCCCTGAGAGTGTGTCTAAATATTTGTGCAGAGGGACAGGACATTGAGATCAGGGGCTGCTGAGGGTAGCCAGACGTGTTCTGCCAAGGGCCAGGTCACAGGCAGGGCACATTTTACCCTTTCCGAGCAGCCCGATGACTTCACCACGCCTTTGCAGCATGAAACTGATATGTCAGCACATGGCTCTGGCTGTGCCCCAGCGAGGATGTTCCCCAACAGGCAGGGGTAGATGGGTCCCCAAGCACCTCAGTACATCAATTCCATCTAGAATCTGGACACCGTCGTGCTTCGACTGCTAGGGACATAACATCAGACTGTTCCTCTCCCCCGCTTCCTGTACGTGGTCATTGTCCCAGTGAGCACTTATGACTTATGCTATTAAGCAACAAGTACTCACTATTTTTGGATGACTTGCCTTTAGCACAAGTACAGAGGACTACCTAAACCTCTTCCAGACCTTGGCATCTTTCCCCATCCTCCCAGCAACCATTATCCATACAATTAGTCTGGAGGTGGGACAGCATTTATGACCAGGGCCTGCGTGTGGAAGATGGTCTGGCTAAGAACTGCAGAATGGCTGCGGCCGGCCATGCCAGTAACTGCCAGAGCCATGAGACTGCAACTGATACAGACGATCAGAGGAAGACAGAAAACAGGGCTCTCTGGAGCCAAGCTCAGTCATGGATGCTTTTCAGTCTGAGATCACAGACACATGGGCCTCAGGTCTCCACGTATTTCTCTTTCCTGTATATCCTGCATCGGAGGCAGCACCGAGAAGAAAAACTTTTATTTTTAAGTTAATTCTGCCATGAATAAGGAATAATGCAGGTGCTTAGCTTTGAACTGGGGACCAAAACTTGAGATGATGACGCCAGATTCCTGCCTCCAGCTGGGCTCCAGACAAAACAGTCTCGGCAGACAGTTGCCTCTCCAGGTTTTAAAGTTCAACAGGAAAGGAGACAGAAGTTGAAGTTCTTTGGCAAACGCAGCCAAGTGATGAGAAACACTCCTGTTCTACATTAAGTTTAAAACATTTCTGATGAAACTAGACCTCAGATTTATGATAGAACTTGATTTCCTGGTAGAAACGAGGCTTGCCTGTGTGGCGCATTCCTGGCCAAAGTCCTGGAGCTTAACATTTTGTAGAAATGATCCACACTGGTGCATTTAATCACTGATTCAACTGACCAGCCATGCCGTGTCAGGCGGCGTGAACACTTTCTGGAGCATGTATCCAGCAGGCTAGGGCTATGGCTTGGAAGCCATAGGCTTCCTTTACGGATGTCCATTGGTAGCTATGAAAGACTTGCAGAGAGATACCAAGAAATACAGCATAAAGCTAGCAAACAGGAGAAAGCAAACACCCTAAAGATGCAAGTTAGAACAGCTATTGTGGCCCATTCATGCTGGATATGAGCTACTTGGCAACCCAGGTGACAAGGGGACCATACAACTTCCAGTCATGTTAGGATCGAAATAGAAAGATGCTGCTTCTTTATTCAATTGAAAAAGAAAATGTCTCCATACAGGTTCTATATGGAGAATAATCAGTTATTAAGGGCTTATGGACAGTCTATTATTTTTGGCTGGGATGCAGGTGTCTGGGAAAGTTTGCCATGTTTCTCAGAACCCTGGGCACATCATGGTCACAGAAGGACAAGCTGTTACTTTTCTAGTCTGGAAGAAATAGTGCAAATTATAACAACTCATCTCAGCAAATGCTGAGATGCTAATTACACACAAACTGAGCTGGCCTGCCTGTTTATAGCTTTTTTTTTTTTTTTTTTTTTTAAATCAAACTCCAAGCCATGTCTCATTCCTGGAGATCTGAGTACATGTGCACATGTGGCCTCCTGCTGGGCATGAGGCAGCACCGGGCCTGCCCTCCATGGACGTGCCCCATGCTCTTCTTCGGTCTTTCTTAACATGCCACCAGCACCCACCCGGCCCTCTATGTTGAAGCCATCCAAGTTCCACACCACTTTCCATTTTCCATGCACTTCTGGTTCCTGAAAGAGCTCCTCCCCCTTGCTCCCAGGCTTAGAAGGCTCCAGAGTGAGGTTTTTCTGTGCCTCGAATGCCAGGCTCCTGCCTGCCTCAGCGTGCTGGCCATAGCCTTCTTCGAGGGCCGACCACTTCTCCCTGAAGAGAGCTATGTGGGCCCGAGCATCCTTGTGCATCCTGTGGACACCAGTTTATCAAAGCCCCGTTGAACCCTCTCAAGTTTTTTTTTTCTTTCTTTTTAAGATGTATTTGGCACAGGGTCTCACTATGTAGCCCAGACTTGTCATGATCCTCTTGTTTTCAGTCTCCCAAGAATTGGGATTACAGACATGCACCACATGCTGGGTCTCTAGGTGGCTGGTGCAGCATGTGATGCCGGGGACTAAACCCGGTCCCTGCCTAAGCAGGTGCTTAGTCTGCTGAGCTATCTCGCCGGCCCTTAAACCCTCTCATGCTCTCATATTCTCTCTTAGAAGTAGAGTATGAGCTCCAGGGAGCAAGGGCACCCTCTGATTGCTCCCAGGTAATTTTCTGGTCCCAGCCTCCTACCTGATGCACACCAAATACTTAAGCTACTATCTGTCATAGCCACGAGTGAATAGCCACATACAGGGTAGGAGTCCATCTCTGGCAGGCGGCCCTTGACATATCTCTTACAGAATCTTCCTGGATGTGTCCTCACAGCAGGTTTGGGTCAGACACAATTGTTTTCTGAGGGACAGAAGAGTGAATTGCTCTGGGGTCTAGGGGTCACATGGCATCTCACAGCCAGAGCCCAGTGATGGTGGCTTTCCTTGGTAGAAGGGGCAGAGGGTGGCTCGTGTGTTCCAGTGTGCATGTGTGTAGGCTCAGGAAGGTCCTGTCCACCAGAGGCTGTGCACCTGGAGTAGTGCGAGGCTGTGGGCTCTCCATCAACCTTTAGAAATATCCCTGCTGAGCGTGCAGTGCCTGTAGCTTGGGTTCCCACCAGCTGTTCGATTTCAAATGCTTCCTGAATATTCTCTCCTTGACTGTCTCCAAGGAGAGAGAGAACTCATACGTGACAGGAGCTAAGGAGAGAACTCATACGTGACAGGAGCTAATGTGTGTCTTGGAAAGTTTGCCCATAATAATTGTAGACTCATAGATGACTACTGGTTTGCAAGGCAAACATGAGCTCTTCTCAGATGAAAGAACTTCCAGCCCAGACTTCTCTAATGGAGAGTCTTGGGTGTGCTTGCATTTGTATCTCCTATGTGAGCCCTGTGTTTTCTGTCCCAGCCTGTGTACCATAAGGAAGTTCAGATATAATTGACAATGTTAGTCACTCATCCAAAGTGACAGCACTGTACTTTGTCCCAGTTAAGTGTACCTCTATGGTCATCTTCAGCATCTTGGGACTCAATGATGTGACAGCAAAGTTGTATTTATTTATTTAGTTTTGTCTTTTTGATACAGCATTTCACTATGTAGTCCAGGCTGGCCTTGAGCTCACAGAGATCCTCCTGCCTCAGCCTCCTGAGTGCTGCGCTTGGAGGTGTGCACCGTCACACCCAGCCTGAGGACAAAGTTTTATTGTGAGGTACGTGTGGGGAACTGACTCAGGGTATTTAGTGACCAATTGGCGGGCTCCTTCCCATCTTCTATTGCAATGCAAAGCAAATTTATGGCCTCAGGAAGAAGATAAGTTATGACCCTTCTGTCCTGTGGGTTCCTTTGGTGGATAGCTCAGTGGTCGTTAAGTGGTTACTCCCAGCTGAACTGAACTAGCCTGGTGCTGGGTGCGAGAGGCTCGCCTGAGGGCTTTTGCCAGAAGGAAAAGAGGCAGAACTGGAGAAACTGTGGAGAGGCTGTCAGGGAAGCTTTTTGGAGAAGCTGGTGGAGCTTCCGGAAGCTTCTGGTGCTATTGGGCCGCTCTGCCGGGGGACCTCGCCATGCCAGCTTTCCTGGTGAACTTGGCTCTTCTTGTCAGAGAAGGAGCTTGGGACCTCATTGTCGTTGAGCGTGGCTGTGGCTCACTTTGGAGGAGCTCTGGTTCTTACCTTGAGGGTCACTGCTGGCTCTGGAGGGGAAGCTGGTACACAGCGCAGCCTCCTGGCGAAGTTTGTCATGTTGGCTTTCCTGGTGGGAAAGCAGCTTTGCTCATCCTTGGAGGAGCTCAAGACCTCACTGTCGCTGAGGATGGCTGACCTTGCGGGAGGCATTGTTATGAACTCCAGGTTTTTAGCTGGACTTAGGCGAAATATTAGAATCCAGACCTCAGCTCACTTCTTTGGTCTTCAGTTCATGGACAGATTTCCTGCACTCCTTGTATCTAATTCTTTGGGTGATTATAAAATAACCTTAGAAGGTGTGTCCTGTGTTGTATTGTTCCCCTTGCAGAAATCCCAAACCCCATACCAAAGGAATAAATAGAGTGACATAGCAATTGTAAGTCCACAAGTCCTGAGATCTTTACCCACAAATGGAGCTGGATTACCTGTTACTAGCAGGAGGTCACCCAAGCTGGAAGCTCCTGGCTTATCCATTTCCCTATGCTTGGCTCCTGACACACAGAAAGCAATCGCTAAATAATTTCTGATGTAAATGGACAGGAACCAATTGTACCTTAGGAGCACTCTCTCAATGATACCTACAGTGCTATCATGAGTATCCAATCCCTCGCATTAAGCACTGTTCATTTACGCCTCTGATTCTTGAACCAGAAAGCTAAGAGCACAGAGAGATGCTACAGAAGAAGGCAATTCCTTCAAAGTGCCTTTTACATTTCTATTTCTGCTGATACAAAAAGCCATAATTTAAAAACGAACCAAACAGCCCCACCACAGCTACTTGCCCACATCGAGAAGCGCAGCCCTTGGGGAGGACATCAGGAAAACTGGACCCTGCGGCGTAACAGAGGTGTGGCGTGCCCCTGCCAGGCTCCCCACTGGAGGGCAGCAGTGCCCATGTGCAGTGGCTGGCCTCACCCTGAGCCTGCTCCCGTGTACAGCGAAGGTGTCCACACACCCCTTACTCAGTTTGTCTTCTGTGGGTTCCTCTGCTACTTACATTTGCAGCATTTCCATAAAGAATCACACACAGAGGCCGATATTCTGGAGCTCCGAGGGAACCCCGTAGTACGCCAGAGGTGACACAGCAGACTGCATTGCTGAAAGCTCTCAAAGCCTTGCTATCACTGGTAGACATTCTAGACATAGGAATATAATAAATAGATCCGTGAAATTTCCAGGGACAGGGGGGATAGGAAGCTTTATTCATTATGGATGGACACAAAAGTGAGAAAGATGCATCAGAATGACCATTACACCCCAAAGAGGGAACATTTGAACATGTTAATCTTTCTCAAGGAAGAACGAATAAATCTCACTAGTACACCCCATTACCCACCAGAGCAGAGGTGTATCATAGTTGTTTTGCAAATTCTGTTGACTGGAAGTTGTTAAATCAATTTTTGATAGAAAATCTTTTAAATTCAATAAACTTACGTGCAAATCTCA
Source organism: Myocastor coypus (assembly GCA_004027025.1). Taxonomy (NCBI): domain Eukaryota; kingdom Metazoa; phylum Chordata; class Mammalia; order Rodentia; family Myocastoridae; genus Myocastor; species Myocastor coypus. Next base: position 21,952 of record PVJA010001266.1, on the reverse strand, counting down.
GTTCTATAATAGAACTTATTTTGTAATTTGCCTATAGAAAAGCTTCTTGGGCTGGCAAGATAGCTCAGAGTACTAAGTGCCTTACTTAGACAAGAGCAGGAATCAGGGTATGATCCCTGGTACCACATGCTGTGCCAGCCCCACCCTTGGGCACACTAAACTGGCCACTGAGCCCTAATCCTAGTGCTGGAAAGGCTGAAAACGAGAGGATCACTACAGTTCTGAGTGGTGTGGTGAGGCCCTGTACCAAATGCATAAAAAAGAAAGAAAGAAAGAAAGAAAAAGAAAAAGAAAGGCTTCTCGTGGGCCAGAATTTGTGAGCCAATTACTTCTCGGTGACCTTGGCCCCCAGTGACACCTTCATTTCTCAGACAGGCACAACATTGTACCCAGTGACACACAGCTTGGGAAAAGTGGGACCTTGTACCACTCCTGTGGTCTCTCCTGCAGCAGAGCGACAGGCTGGAGGAAGAGGTATAATTTTGTGTGGAGCCAGATGATGACATTTGTTTTTCAATTCTTTTACTTTTCCCACTGAAGTAAAAGAAAAAGATGAGCTCTGCGCGATGTGCCCCCCCCGCCCCCACAAGCATATCATTGCTTCCTTTCCCAAAGGAAGGGTGAGCTTTGGGCTCAGAGACTTTTCCAGACAATGATCTAGCAGGGATTTTTATGCCGGAGCTTCCTATTCCTGCATCTGCATGGGGTCGGGATTCTGGTTAGGACAGGGACAACTGTTTTATATCTATAGCAGCAATTCAGAAGCATCTGCTTGAGTTAGGTGAATAGTGTGAGTTGTGGCAAAGAAAAAAGTAGGACGCACCTAGGAGTAGAAATACGGTACCAAGAGGCAAAAATCATAGCAGTGGGAAATGCTACAGTTCCAGCGAGCTGGGACCTGGGTTCTGATCCCAGTCCTAGCTGCGTGCATGACCATGGACAAGGCATCAAACGCTTGGTACTACAGTTTTCTCTCTGAAAAATAAGGGGATGAGCCTTGGAGGCCACCCTAATGACTGAATGAGCTCAGAGGTATAGGGCCCTTGCAGCCAGAGGCTGGACAGCACACAGTACCCTGCAAGGGAGCGCCAAGAGGGTGATGGTGGCGGTGGGGAAGAGAGCAGTGACGATGGTTGTGACGACAGTGATGAGTCTGGCAGGCTCTTGGCCACTGGGATTTAGGCTGATGGCATAGAAAGAGCATTTGCTCTTGAAGGAAGGAAAGAAAATGAATAAAGTAATCCCCACCCTAGATGCCAAGGTTTCCAGGAGATGAGGAACCTTTGGTACAGAGAGCACAGCGCATGGTAAAGACCTGCAGTTTTCTTGAGGCTAACATTCTGGAGAGCAGGCATTTAGCTTATTAACAGGAAGAATGGCTATATCCACCAAGTGCTATGTTGGCCCCAGGTTTTGGGTCTTCCTTCTAACTCTTGCTTTAAGTCTCTGTGACTGGGCTTTCCTATTTGCAAAATGGGAATGTAATCATAACATAGATGTTTTTGAGATTTAAATGTACTAAATGTATGTGTAAAGGGCTGAAAATGCCAGGCACGTAGTAAGCACTCAATAAACGTCAGTGTTTCTCCTTTGTCTTCCTCCAGGACAGCATACATTCTGCAGGAGCATCAGCATTTGGCCCTTCTGCAATTGTACCTGGTACCCAGCACATCATAGGTGCCCAGGAAATGTCAGCTCACGAGTGTGTGAGAAGTGTTTCACTCCAAAGCCTATGTTGTCACCAGCTAGGGCTACACTGTCCCACGCCCTAAACTAGGCATGTCAGGGCCTCAGCCCTGGTGGGGGCTTAGTGGTGGAAACGTGGACTGGAGCCCCACAGTGCGTCCTTTTCTCAGGAAAGCCACACAGCATTCCTTGCCAAGATGCCAGCGCTCCCCTCCTGCCTGGCCTTCCAACCGGCCCGCTCTGGGTAGCACTTATTCTAGGTGCTCTTGCCCAGTTCTGAGGGCTGAGGGCCATTTTCACTCACTTGAGGTCTGCTCTTCAGACCCCCGTGGGGAACAAAACCACCATGCTAATGTCCAGGCTTTCAACAGCAGCACGGAAAGCAGCTGGATGGACCATGTTCTCAACATTGTGCTGGATTCTGGAGAACTTGGAAGTGGATTCAGAGCTGATTCCCAAAAGTAACTTGAGACACTCTGTCCTTCAGCCCTCCTGCCAGTGCTTTGCTCTTTGCTCTCTGACCACTGCCCGCTTAACTTCCTACTCTCCCCTCCACTCTCTCTGCTTCCTAAACTTTTACTCATCCTTCAATGGCCAGATCAAATCTTACCTTCTCTCTGGAGACTTTCCAACCTTCCTGACTGCATCAGCTGTTGTTTCTTAGAAGATCCCAGCTCACTTTTACCTGCTCCATGTTACGGTTACCTCACTCATCTAGTCATTTGCTCAGTAAACACCAGCTGAGCCCCTACCGCGCTCTGCGCTATTAGCAAGATAAGCCAGTTGAAGATCTCTCCACGTGCAGCCTTCAGATGGATGGGCATCGCCGCCCCCAGACTTCTCGAGGGCAGCGACATCATCTCTGACGTGCATAGCGTGGGCACTCCACCTTGCGGAAGACAAGATGGATTACCTGAGTGGGAGGAGGGCGTATAACCATGAGCCTCTGGGGCACGGACTGCCCATGTAGATGGAGGGCTCCTGGCCAGCACAGTCTGTTTTCCCCTAGAAGGATGAGGGAGTTGCTACTTGTAAGGAAACCAGCACCACACACCAGGCCTCTGAGTCTGACTCTCTGATGCACTCCTTGTGAAGTCTGTGCGGATTGTAGAATTTCTACTCTCAATGCCCTGTGATGTGCGGCCGCACTCAAGGCCTGCATGCTGATGCCGAAGCGGCTGCAAAAGTACTTTTTCCTCTTGCTGACTGACACTCATGAATTTTCAGTGTGCACCTGCCTCCGGGTGGGGGCGAGGGCATGCTGTGCCTTCGCCGGGTAACATCTTCATTCCACTTACTCCATGGTGGCCTTTCTCTTGCAGCCCAACTGGTCGGCTTCTGTGGCCGACCAAGATCAATGTAGTCAATATTTTTGACTGTGGAACGTTCTATGACTTACAAATATTTAAAAGGATAAAACAGCATCACCAATTCTCTATGTGAACTCGACCATCCTAATTCTTCTCTTTGATTCTTTGGGAATCCAACGAATAGAAGAAATAATTCCCCAGCATGTCTCATGAAAGCCCAGGGAATTCAGCCTGGCTGGAGTCTTCGGATGCTACAGATTAGATTGTATGAGTTCTTTCACTCTGGGAAATTAGGCTGGAAAAACTAGACGTTTGAAGCACTTGGGAATATCAGTGGCCCCTTTCCTGGACCAGTGACTTTTGCTAAGCAACATGTTGCTTTCTTATACTGTTATTAACCAAATAATGAGCTAGCACTCTCAGGGGGATTTGCTTCTTGAAGTGTACTACTGGAGGCCAGCGCGAAGCCCAAATGCTGGAGCTTTACAGAATGTGGGGATTTTTACCGGTGGATGTTCGCCTCCAATCTCACATTATGAAAAGTGTCATATGGACCACAAGAGCAGGGATCGTCAAGGTTTTTCGTGAAGAGCTTGCCGCAAATAGCTTCTTCTTCAGGGACCGAAGACGTTGTCACAACTACAGTCTGTAGCTGTAGCAGCCAGGCCACCCCAGGGGAGGCTGGGATCCACCACGACTGGACCGAGGGACCTGCGAATTTGAACTCCAACTTCCACAGTCACGAAATATTCTTTTATTTGGATTCTTTTAATTTTTTTTCCATCATTTCAAAGAATTTTCAAACATACACTGTGCGAAAAGGCAAGCAAGCTTTGATGCATTGACGGGGGTACAGATTTAAAGTCAACCAAGGCCACAGCCAGTCTCATATCCTGGCCTGGCTAACTTTTGACAATTGACTCTTGACCAGACAGACAGACACACCATTTCTGCGTGTCTTGATTTCCCCATCTGCAAAGTGGAACGAGCAACAGGTTCTATTATTGCGCGGCTATTTTGAGGGTCAGTGAGACTAACGCCCACCGAGGACACAACCTACTGCTTGCAGGGCATTTGGAACTAAGTTCACATGTTCCACAAATGGGAGGGACAGCGCGTTTGGCTCCAAGCGCTCCATGGTTTGTCTCACTGAGCTTACAGTGACTGGGGCTGATGAAAGCCGTGAGCTATTATTATTAATAATGCTTGCGAAATGCTTTGGGAACGGCGAGTGAAACTGTAAGTCATTAGATAGTCTAATGTGTTATTCCTCCATATTGTGTTTTCCAAAGCAGTTAAAACTCATAATTCCCATTATATCAGGTTATTTTACAACCTTTCGCAGTGACTAAAGCTAAGCTCCTGAGTGGCCGTGGGCCACGTGCAGGCACTAAGTTTCTCTTCCCAGATCAGTGGTTCTCAAAGTGTGGCCTCTGGCTGAACAGAGCCACTAGCCCTTGGGGATTTGTGAGGAATTTTAACTCTTCTGCACCACTGCAGGACTAATGAATCAGAAACTCAGGGGCGGGCACGCAAGTCTGGTTTCACCAACCCCAAGAGAGTTGTGAAACACATGGATTCCAACTGGAAGCTTCTGTTCTAGACCAAGTCTAGGTGCCCCGGCACTTTCCAAGACACGAATAGGGGAAATGACAGAGTCGGGATGGGACCGAGATGTATTTGCAAGACTGGGTTGTGCTGGGGCAAGATTGGGTTGCGCTGGCTTATCCAACAATGGTGAAGGTGTTTTTTTTTTGTGTGTGTGTGCCTGTGTGTGTGGACATCTGCCTTGTGCTCCCTCTCCTTCTGCACTTGTTCAGACTCCAGATAGTGTGGCCTTTGCTCACAGCATTCCCTTTTTCCATAGTGACAAGATGGGAGACAGAGGGTCTGCTCCTGGGATAGGAAGTTTCTGATCATAGCACTAGAATGACCACAGTGGTGTGATAAAGAAAGGCAGAGGGGCCTTGCATGGGTTTTTGCGCCCTTACAAAGATAGTGAACCTCAGGCTGGATGCGTTGGCCTATACTGTAACTCCAGCACTCCAGCGGCTGAGGTAGGGAGATGATGGCAAATTCACGGCCAGTGGGGGCTGCATGGGAGATGCTGTCTCGAAATCCCAAAATAGAAAGCAAAATAAAACAAGACAGAAATAAAAAAAAAAAAAGACACCTTCTTACTGTCTGTCTCCAGGGTAGCACTGTTCCCACCACGTGCCTGTATGCTACCTACATTGACTTTTCTGTGTTCCTTATTTCTTTTCTGTAAAATGGGCACTAGAAAACCTCTTGGAACATTTTCTGAAGGTCCTCCTTAGTTCTTGCTTGGGGCTGCCATCCTTGGCCTTGTGTTTCTTTCTTCTATGTCATCAGCTGCCAGCTGATCTCAACATTCCTTCTTCCTTCTTCCTTTATCACCAGACCTTCTGAGAGTTAGTCAGGTGCAGGGTCATCCGGTTAAAAACTACAGCTCCCAGCCTTCCCTACGGCTAACTCTAATCACATGACTAGGTCTAACCAATGGTACATGAGTAAAAGTGAGTGACACTCAGGGAAAGAGGAACGGCCATACATTTCTGTTATCTCTTTTTCTGCATTCTGCAGGCTAGCTGTGGAATAAATACAGCAGGAGCCAGGGTTCAGGGCACTGAATCCACCAGCAGATAAGAAAGAAGGAAAGTCATATTTATATTTTGCTAAATGGAAGATTATAAAACTGTAACTAAAGCTTGTTTCCTAACACATCACTTTGAGTTTATTTTTTATTTGCTATGAATTTAGGACATGATCTACAGGGTGTATAGGGTCTCACTATGTAGCTCAGGCTCATAGTGAGTCTCCTGTTTTCAGCCTCTCAAAAGCTAGGAATACAGGGGCACACCACCACACCCAGTCTCAGTCACTGTCTCAGTGCACCCCTGGGGTGGGGTGGGGCTGGCACAACCCTTGGGGATCGAACTTGGCTGTTGCTCTCTGTGAAGCAGGTGTTCTAGCCCGCTGAGCTGTCTGGCCTGCCCTATGCATCACCTTTAAAGACAAGGCCTGATTGGTTTTTCCCCTATGAAATTTTCCTGGTTCCCCACCCTATCCCAGCATCCCAGCAAAATGAACCCACCTTCTCTTTCCAAAACTACCCCCAAATCATTGCCAAGTTACTCAAAAGCTAGAGCAAACACGCTTATTTCACTGGCACCCCGAGGTTACGAAAGCTCTACAGAAATATGTTAATAAATGAGAAAATGAGTTCAGCCTTGATGAACAACCAAAATTACATAACCCAAAAAAAAAAAAAAATCTAGAAATAATTCATTTTTAGCGCATGTCCTTTCTTGTCATTTTGAGATGTAAAATGCTGCTCTGAGGAGCGTTTGGATGCAGGGAGGGCGCAGAAGCATTCCAGTCCTTGGGGCTCCTGGCGACCTTCAGCCAACCTGACACTGCACCCTAAATTACTCCGTCATAGCTGCCTACATTGAAGGGCAAAGCTGCATGTCCCTGCCCTCTACCAAGTACTCCAGAACTTCTCGGAAGCCCATTCTTTCCATTGCAACCCTTTTATCAGATTGTTATTCACCGCTGGGCCCCCAGCACTTAACACAATGCCGGACACTAGAGGATGCCACAGGTCCATTCCACTGCGAACCTCAACAACAGCCAGCAGCCGGGTCTCAGGGGAGAGTCCCTCCCCCACTGCACCCCACCGCACAATGCCTGTGTGTGGCTGACAATGGCCGGAGAAGAGGAGGCACCGTTTCCTCTTGCTCCCTCACCCAAAGGCTTAGAAAGTTGGCCTAAGATGCCCAAGATTCAAGGGCTACCGCATCCTCATTCCAGCCTCCCTGGATTTCCTAGTCCCTTGATCCTGCCACCACAGCCCGCATTCTGTCCTAGGCTTTCAGCATCCGCTGCTCCCTCTGCCAGTGAGAAGCTTGACTTCCATTTCTTTTCCATGGTTCTTTCGTCCAACAGCTTCACACGCCCCTCTGAACTTGGGCTTAGCTTGGTTCTCTGGGAGGCCTCTGTCTGGCACCTATCGACCCTGTAGACCTGTCCCCGACAGCATTCACTGCAACGCAGTGCGTTCATTGTTCTTTTACTGTTTCTTTGCTAAAACATCAACCCCATGGGAGAGACACACTGTCTGTCTCGTTCGCTGCCTATTTTAGTGCCTGGCACCAGAATATGCCAAGCAAATCTGCATAAATAAACACATGACTGAACAGCAGAGCAAACAAAACAGGAAATCCGCAAAAACCTAGAGTAGAAAGGAACCGATTTGCCCTTGATAAGAGAGCAAATAGAATACTGCAGTTGTTTCGTTTGCTTTGTTGGACAAACACTTTCATAGAATTTTGACAACAACCAAAGATAGGCGCAGCTCTCAAGAAAGTTCCAGAAGAGGTAATGTTACCTTCATACAGTTGCATGTTGACGCAGCCAATACTGAAGCTAAGCCTGGAAACTTTATGCAATTAGCTCATCATGCTCTTGAGCAGGGTAGGCTTGGTTCCCAGCGCTGCTCCGACACAAAGGGAAGAAGGTCAGTCTACACTGTGGATCGGACTCTTCCCTTGTAATGGAATCCATGATGAGCTAATTGCTGCCCTTCACGATGAGCGGAGGCTGCTGGCCTTCTTGTGTGTCCTGGGAAGTCGTATTCAGGTGTGGAGGGTTGAGGGGCCGGACATGATCACGGTCCCTTCCTTTCTGTCCTGTCCTTGCATGAGACCCCAAGAGGTGGAGTCTGCCTCCTCTTTCATTAAATTTGCATGAACTGGCGCTGATGGTGTGCTGCGCTCTGACTTAGTCTTTCCGAGGCTCAACAGCCTGCTCTGTTGCTATCGTTGTTTTCTCTTTGGTTGGTACCGGGGAATAGACCTGGGGCCTGTATACTGAAGCATAACCCCAGCCTCCACCTCCCTTTAATTTTTCATTTCAACACAGGTTCTCACTAAGTTACTAAGTTGCCCAGGCTGGGTTCAAATCTGTCACCATCCTGCCTCAGCCTCCCAGAGTTCTGGGGTTCCAGGCATAGGCCCATGTGCCCACTACAGCTTCTACTCTTTGAGGAAGAGGCCAGCCTGCAGCGCAAAGGCCAGGAGGACACGGTGGGAAGAGACTGCAGGAAAGAGAAACCAGGTGGAAGAGCGCTGAAGTCTGGGGTGGGTGAGCAGGGCCTTCTTCAATCTCTCTCCCTGCTGGCCCTTCTGCTACTACACACAGGATGCGGGCGTCTCCAGGATCCGTCCCGCCAAGCATAACCATTGCCTTAGGAACTGGCTGGAGTTCCTGGCCCACAGACTTGTGGACGGTATCAAGCTGTGGGTGACGCTTTCCATGACTAAGTTTCTAGTGGCAGATTTGCTGCACAGCAACGGAGGACTAAAACACGGTATTTTAACCTGGGGGTGGTGGCGCATGTCTGGAACCCTAGCACTCGGGAAGGTCAGGCAGAAGGAGGTAAGTCTGAGCCCAGCCTGGGCAGTTTAGTAAGACCATACCTCATAGCTCAGGGCAAAAGCTCTTGGTGCCTAATACCGGGGGAAAATGGCATTTTAGCTGCTGTGTGGTTACTTTTCTGATAGCCTCAACTCTATAGCATAAAACTGAGCCACTGATTAGGAAGTACAGCTCCAGGCCACATACTCTGCCCTTAGAAAGGCTACTGAAACACCCCTTGGGGACATGCAGCCTTTCATTCACCCAAAATATCCCTGTGTGTCATCTCAGAGCCCAAGTGGCATACAGTGATGTAGACTAGCCCAGGCTTAATGGGTTCCAGACAGCAGCAGGTTCGCTTTTGCTCATGTTTAGGCAGTAGAACAGAAGCCGAGGCAGGTAACCAGCTCTCTCGGGTCGACAAAATAAAGAATGCATTAAAAGCGGGAAAACGACTCAGGACTTCTGGTCAACCAAGGTGCAGGTTTTCTCCAATTCTCCTTCCTGTTATAAGGAAAAAGGCATATTCAAAGAGGTAGGGAACAGGGCCAGGGAGGTAGCTCAGGAGCACAAGTACCTGCCTGGCAAGGGTAAGGTCCTGAGTTCGATCCCTGGTTCTGCAAAATAAATAAACAAACAAACAAAGAGGTAGGGAACAAATGGGCCTTTAGATACAGTGAAAACGGTGAAGGTCGACGTGCAGAGCTGGTAGACACAATTTTAAAAGCGTGGATTGCCCAGTCTCTGCAAAGTGAAGTCAAGCATCCCCACCTATGCCTCAGGAACCCCAACGCAACCCTTTCTTCCAGCCCAGGGTGGCCCAATACTTGATATTCATGATCATGACCCGGAGTCAGAAAGCAAAGATTAAATTATGTTTCTCATAGTCTATTTAAAAAGGTAGAGAAGTGTGTAATGCACTCTCAGAAATATTCCCATGCAAAATGGCTAAAATAAATATATGATTTGATGTGCACAGGATAAGCTTCAGTTATGTGGAAAACACATTTACACGGAACAGTCCGCGTCAGATAAATGAAGCATTACTGTTTTTACAGAAGGTTCAGCATGTATTCCGAGTCTTGGCTGGTCTGAAGGTTTCTACTAAATGAAAAATGAGCTTTACTTGTGTCTAAATCTGAGCTTAAGTGCACTCTCTAAAACCTTCCTGGGAATTTTCTGGACAGGTGTCTCTTTTCAAACAGCATAATATTTGGACATTGCATTTAAAATATGTGCAGATAAAAATGATATTCCAAACTTGTATTTCACTTACAACCAGATGGGATAACAGGAGTGCGAGTTTCTGAGAGACAACCCTTCAGGGGTAGAAAATGGAAAGAAAATCTCACCTCTTCCTAACCCTGCCTGGGGGTTTATGGGTACGAGTTCTAGAAGGAACGCTGTGTTACCCAAATCGCTAATGATTTAATGTGGCTGGAGCAACATTAAACCTGCTCTCTGGCTCCCACACAAGCTAACAATTGTTTCCTTTTTTAAAACCCAGAGCTCTGGAGACAATAAAAACAGACGTTGCCACCTGCAGGCCCCGAAGAGCTTGGAACAACGCACTCACTGGCACAGCCGAGATGCAAGCCTTTCATGTTTCCTCTACACGGGGTGCGGAGAGGTCTCCAAGTTGAGTTTCTTTAGAGAGACAGAGCTGTGGTTGCCCATCCCCCACTCCAGATCTTTCTCTATTCTCTTCTGCTCCCTACTCACAACTCTGTGACCCACTTAGCTCTTGTGGCTTTTGAGATTTTTACACCAGGTTTAGAACCCTAGTTCTTTAGGGGGCACGAAGGATGGAAGAACAATCCCTGGCATGGTGGGGCTTGTACCTGCTTGACGTGATAGATGGACATAGAACAGAAGTGGTGTCGGTAGCTCTGTCCCAAACCCAGTGAGCTGGGGTTGAGCTGTGGAAAGCTGCTGTCACAGTCTCTTCACTCTACCCCATGTGTGGAAGCTTTCAGAGCCACTGCCCAGAGATGCTTGGTAGGAAGACTGCTGTCCTGCCCAGCCTTTCTCTTTCATATGCTCCCAAAGTTTTTTTTTTTTTTTTAATTTTTTTTTTTTTTTAGTGAAGGGTCTACAGGGTGTTCAGGGTCTCACTACTAGATTGGACTCAGTGATCCGCCTGTGTCCAGCCTCCCAAGAGCTAGGATTACAGGCACGTGCCACCACACCGAGTCTCAATTGCTGTCTCAGGGCAGGGCAGGGCAGGGCCAGATGGCAGGTCTAGGGATCGAACCTCTGGCCACTGTGCCTGCTTGTAGGTGCTTTAGGCACAAAATATTTTACTGCCTTCTTCCCGAGCTAGCCCGCTACATCTTTCCTTCCTATGGGCTTGCAATTTGATCAGAATTGCATGGTTCCATGCAAACAAAGCAACGCCTTAGGACCTTCATGTGCAGAGGAGCCCACAGTGCATGAGGACGTGGAGTCACCAGGACCCAATGGAATGAAATGTCCATGTTGACGAGCAAGACATGCATGAGAGTGCTTTCCTGTGACTCTTCCAAAGGCAGTGTGGACGCATCCCAGTGCAAGAACAAGGAGCGCAGCTTAAGTCCGTGGCCACTCAGCAAGTGTGTGCCCCGTGCTGGGCCTCAGGCTTCCTGGTCGTCAGCTCACGTAACTCTCATCCACAGAATTACTCACATGGTGTAAGGCTTCTGACTCACAGTGTGAAAACAGAATAAAATAATCTCTAGAGCCAGAAAGAATGCTTCGACATCGCTTCTCTGTGTTAATTTTACTGTGAGCGATTTTGATAGAGGCAGGGCACATGTGGACTTCTCTCCAACCTCGCTGAAGGAGTTTCAAGCTTCAGTTTGTATAAGAGCTGCAGTTGCAGGTAAAGCGCTCCACAGCAGCAGCCAAAATGAGGATGCTGAGCTCCAAGACTGATGGAAGAGATTTTTTAAGGGCAGTTTTGGCTACAGGCAATTTTCTTCTATGACTTGCTTTGAGAAGCTTACACCTGTGACATGCACCTCTCTCTGTACTGCAGTTCTCACTCTGAGCTTCCTGCAAGCCGAATATTACTTTGCAGCATACCAGATGATCACAGCAGCATAGTGCTCCCTCTGCCTTCTAGGCAGCTCCGTAATGGTGCTGTGGTTTGGGTCTAGCGGTTCTCCCCAAAGCCTCAGGCAGTCATGGGGTGGCTTTTGGAGTTTGTGATGGACTGCTGTGGGTGTGCTGCTGCCCCTGCCTGGGGCAGGTAATCTGCACTGCAACATAAGCAGGGGAGAGAGGCTGGCTAGCTGCCTGAGCTGCTGCCGCTCCCCTTTGCTCTCTGCTACGAAAGGCTGCTCTCTGCCCTGTGCCACTCTGCCTTGGAGCCGACCAAGTACGGACTGAAACCTCCAGTGACTGTGAGCTAAATAAGCCTTTCCTTCCTTCATTCTGGGTGTTGGGTATTTGTCCCAGCAATGAGGGAAGAGTGACTGAGACAGATGGGACATGCATGTGTGGTGAAGGGCATTTTGTGCATTACAGATGACAGACTGCTGCGACGGTTGCTGTGAGGCCATCGCCTGGTCCAGTCCTCTCCCTCCGAGCGTGGGAGGGAGCGACAGCTGGCTTCTTCTTTTTTTTTTTTCTCTTTTAAACATTTTAACAGCAGGGGGGATCAGATTCAGGGCATGCTACCACTGAGTTACATCCTCAGCCACTTCTTAATTCTTTAATTTTGAGATAGGATCTCACTTGGCCCTGGCTCAAGCTAACTTCAAATGTAGGACTCCCCTGCTTCAGCCTTCTGAATAGTGGGGTGTGCAGGTGCCCTGCTCGCAGCTTGTGCCTTGGATTTAACCAACAAGATGCATCAACGTGGTGGAATGTCACTTCCACCATCATGATACACACAGGATCTTCATCTCTGCCTAGCAGGAAATTCTGCCCTACAGCTATGATAAAGTCAGTGGCGGGGCTAGGAAACCTCCATAGTGGAGACCTAATCTAAGGTAGTCCGGGGCAGGGGAGGTAGCTCAACAGTCTGTGTACCTGCATGGCAAGTGCAAGGACCCAGGTTTGACAGCTGGCACCACATGCCATGCCAGCCTTGCCCCGGGAGCACTACGCAGGCCACTGAGACAGGGCGTGGTGGTGCATGCCTACAATCCCAGCACTGAGGAAGCTGAAACAGGAGGATCACTATGAGTTTGGGTTGTGTAGTGAGACCCTGTGCCAAATACATACATAAATAAAAAAGATTTAAAAAAAGAACCTAAGGTAGCCCTGAGGAGGTGAGCATGGCCACCAGTCAACATGAAAAAAGAAGCGAGAGCTCTGGGTCCCAGAACTATAGGAAATGTATTCTGCAGCAGTTCACCAGAGCTCAGAGGGTCTCTTTCCCCAGCTGCACCTTTGGATAACACTGCAGCATGTGCCGACCCCTGGGCTATGTTGTCAGGAAACCCTAAAGCAGAAGATTCGCCTGACCTGTGGCTGGGCCCTCACACACAGCAACTGTGAGGATAACAAACGTGCTGTGTTAAGCCGCTTAGTTTGGGGTGACTACTTCAGTTATACAGACACACAGATAAATACACTGATTATTCAGAATTTGGGGACACACCTGAGAGTACCCCAAGGCCAAGTACCATTGAGGACCTCTGACTCAGTCCAACACAGACAGGAACGCCAAAGCCCACAGAGGTGGACGCATCTATCCCGGGTCACCTGGTTCTGCCTATGTGGTCCTCTGGCTGCGCAGTCCCTTCTCTTCCCTTTCTCCGATTATAAAATAATGATCGGGGGGACTTGGGAAGAGAATTGGCTCTGAGGTGCCCTGTGTGCTAAGCCTCTGTCTTGTTTCCAAACATGTGCTCTCATCACTTGTTTTATTTTTTATTTATTTTTTTAAAGAATTTTTAAATTTTATTTATTTATTTATTTCTTGTTTCAGAACCTTTGTTTGTTTATTCACTCATTTTTATGGCCAGCTCAGCCCTCCCTGAAGGTAGGGCTGGCGCAGCATGTGGTGCTGGGGATCGAACTTCAGTCCCTGAGGCCACCCAAGCTTTCCCAAGCAGGTGCTTTAGACCACTGAGCCATCCCGCCGGGCCCCTCATCACTTGTTTTAAAGGATCCCAGGGACAGGAAGAAAATTCTGTAGTCAAGCCTGGGTGGATGGTAAGGAGTTGAATGTTTAAAGAACGTCTTCCTTTCAGGACCTCTCGCGGCTTCACCCTTGCTCGAGTCCGCTGGGGGGAAAATCTCCTGTAGAGACATAGTCACTGCCATTTCTGATATTTAGGTGGTCCTGTGCCTTCCCCAGTTTTGTCTTCTGAGTTTGGGGGACTTAGTGTCACATGGCCACACTCAAAAGAAGGCCTGTGAATTCTACTATAGTAGTCAAAACTCTCTTGCAATGGAAGGAAGAGGCCGAGCCCAGAGAGATCGCATTCTTTCCATTCTCAAACGACTGAATGACAGGAAGGCCCAACTGAGCCCTTGAGGTTGTTACAGGTTGTGTCTACTTGTGCCCCCAAAGCCTCATGCAGTCATTGGGGTGGGCTTCTAGGGTTTTGGTTAATTCATGATCCAATATGGGGGTCATGGGTGTGAGTGCTATGCCTATGTTAGGCCGAGCACAATGTAAGGAAGGGAGAAAGGCCCGCTGCCAGCTGCTGCTGCCTCTGCTTCCCCCGCTCTGCTCTTGCTGTTTTGCTGTTTTCCATGGTCCTGAGCTGCTGCCCTCTGCCCTGTGCCACTCTGCCTTGGAGCCAGCTGAGTATGGATTGAAACTTCCGCACACTGTGCACTAAACAGACCTCTCCTTCCTTAATTTTGGGTGTCGGGTATTTTGTCACCACAACAAGAGAGAAGTCACTGAGAAGTGTCGCAGTACAAGAGCCTGGCTGGATTCCCCCCTCCCCGCACAATAGCCAGACCTATGTCTGTAGAAGTGGCGACACTGTGATGGTGTTATCTGTCCCTCGCCTGGTCACGCGCAAGTCCAGGAGATGCATGTGGTATATATGGGGCATGCGCATCGCGCTTGCTGCTTTGGAGAATGAGACGTCTGCTTCTTATTGAAAACCCGAGCTGCCTCTGTGCACTGCGGCTCCTTCCTTCCCTCCCTCTCTTCTTTTTACCTCCCCGTTTCTTTCTCCCTCTCCTGCCCTCTCTCTCCTTCCTCCTCTTTGATAGATTCTTCTGCTCATTTTTGGTAAAGGGTTCCGCATACCTTGTTGGAACGGGAATGGTCTAGGGGGTCAGGAGGAAGGGAGGAAGATGAGGGGAGGAAGATGGAGCCGGGAAGCCCCGGATGGGCGACGCAGCGCACGGCCCGAAGGCTTCTCCTCGCAGCCTACCAGTCCCGTGCCCTCCCAGCAGCAGGACAGCAGTCCTCGGAACAAACACAGCGTTCGGAGACTTCGACTCCTGCCCAGGGAATCCACAAGCAGGGACTCTAATTGGAGGGGTTCTATTAGCTCTTTTGGGGGTGTTGTGCCCTGCATTGCCTGCTGCGGAACAGAAGTCAGTTCTCTGCGAGGAACTTAGGTGGGATCGGCAGCCCTACCCCCCACTAGGTCTCCGTCACTGTTAAATCCACTCACCCACCTCTTGGCCTGGCTCCAGGCCTTCAGCAACAGAGCAATAATAAGTCTCAGCCCCCAATCTGAGCTCTTCCTAGCTGCTCAGGCTTCTGTGTGTGTGTGTGTGTGTGTGATACTGGGGATTGAACAACTGGAGCTATCTCTCTGGTTCTACTCAGGCTTTTTAAGCTCACTCTCTGATGAGGTTGAGTTTCTCCACGGCCGTGTGGCTTCGTTCTGATAACCGGTTGTTTTGTAAGAGAAACACAGTCATGTTGAACACCAGCTTTGCAATGGAAAGGAGAGTAAAATTGACATTATGAATAAAATATGTGGGCAGAAAGATGTATAAATGATCAGGGCACGCTGACACAAGAAAGTTTTTTTCACTGCCCTCCAGGCAAAATGTATATTTTTTTCAAATGAGTAAGTTTTAATGTATAGTATTAAAAAAATGCCTCCCCCGGTGACCAGGGGTAGCTTAATGTGCACTTGACATAGATCATTCCTAAGTGTTGGTGGCCTTTTGCTGCCACAGTATCAATTTCCCTGCATCCTCAGCTCATTTCCTGGCTGCACCTACACACACACACACACACACACACACACACACACACACACACTCACACGTCCCGCCATCGTGATGCCTACGTTTCCCCGTTTAGCATTTGACATCAGCTTTCAACACGGCAGGATCATGCTGCAAGTCACTGGTGTCACCTACGTACAGACTGAGTGTGAACTCTGCAAGAGAACAAGATCGGGAACAAACGTCTCCCTGAGCTCCCTCTTCTTAGGTCAAAGGAAAAAGGCAGAAACTGCAAAAGATGGAATGCTGCCCTGGGTCTGTCTTCCCTGAGAGCCCGGAGCAATCTTTCGCATGGCATCGAGCACAACCTTGAGGTGCACGAGTTTCTCTACTCTTTGTCTCCATTTGGCAAGTATTTATTACATTCCAGCCCTTTCCTAGGCTCCTGCTTGGACGTGGTCTCTGTTTTTAAGTGGTTCATGTTGTTGTGGAAAAGGAATGTGTGCAAATAAATTTTGTGGACCACACTAGTGAGGATTTCTCTCTTTTTTCTGTCCAGCAAGTGCACTCCTCGCCAGGGCCCCACGAAAGCTCTCAGGAGCTGAGGGGTGCTTACATGGGTGGAGACATGTGTAAGACAGATTAAGCTTCACATATAACATTTGTGTAATCTGCCCAAAGGCTAAAAAAGTAACGCATTCCCACATCCAGCTCCACGCTTAGAGATTCTGTGTCAGTGCTCCTGGTTTCTGAATGCTGTGGAAGTTCCCCAGGTGACAGTAATTGAAACAAGGTCTAAGACAAGCTGCAGATCATCCAACATCCATGGCCTGGGGATGAGAGGGTCAAGTCCTGTGGCTCCCTAAGAGGATACCTGAGTCCAGCCCCTGGGCACCAGACCTCTTCTGGAAGGTTCTGTCGGTCAGAAGGAGAGCTGGACTGTACCAGTACCTCAGTAGGAATGGAACTGTTGTGTGTTGTACACACACACACACACACACACACACACACATGCATACACACACATACAGATGCACACAACGGGCTGGCCAGCCCTCTAAAAGAAGCAGCAGGGGAGGAATGGGGGATGAACAGGAGCGCTACAGCCTGGGAGGGCCAGGGATGCAGAAACAGGTAGCCCTGGACTGAGTCCTGGGACTCCATGTGCTGGGCTGTCCTGGACAGGCCACGTGACAGCATGCGGCCCCACCTCACGGTAGCTGTTGCTGAGAAGTCTCTGCTGTAGCGCTCAAGGTCCGACGTCCTGAGCAAGCTTCCATGGGCTGTTGTGAGGCTCAACTGTGCCTAAACACAATGCCTCGCACACTACTCTGTAGGCGCAGCATCCAGTCAATGACAGTCGTCACCCCCAGGATCATAGCCGTGTGGCAGTGGGGAGATGTTTTTATCAAACCTAGGGGCTAGTCATGAGGTACCTCGCATACAGTAGGCACACAATAAGTATTAACAAAACTAATGGTCATCTGAGCTGCAGATTTCATTACCTAAATTAGAAATTTCGTGCTTTCTTAATTACGAGGGCATGCTTTCAAACTGTTTAATGACATCTTGTTTCATAGCCTGCTTAATAAATCTTCACTGCCAACGGCAACTTCTCTGTGTCGGCAAATCATCTAAATATTTAACTGATTTTTTTTTTCTTCCCTAGGTTTCGGGCAGACTCTTGGCACTGTGCAGCTGGTGTGCAGGGAGATCCAGCAGCAGAAACCCAAGGGCTTCCAATCTGCAAGTCTCAGCCACTCCTCTCTGGGGCCGGGCTGATCCCTCAGTGGCTTATTCCAGACCCACAGCCGCACCGTCACTCCGGTCCTGTGCCCTGGCCTTTCCCGCAGAAGAGGCTGGAAAGCAAGGTACTCATTTGTCACCTCCTCAGCTTCATCTCCATCTGAGGGTGACTGAGTGCACAGAGTTGGTGAATGACAGGCGGAAGTGGAGCCCTGGACGTTGATTCTCTGGCTAGAAGTGCAAGCGGGGCTCCTCTGGCCTCCTTGTCTTGCACACAGGGGTGGGGCTCACCGAAGAGGACTGTGGGTGTCATATGCTTCCAGGACAGGTTCGTTCGAGGGAGCCCTGAGACCCTAAGAGGGGTGGACATCAGAATGTCCAGAGCAGTTGCCCTTCTTAGATGTGAGAAAAACTAGTGTCCTTCCTCCAGACCCAGGAGGGATGGGTTCTCTGTTCCTTGCAGTCAAACACATTTTATGGCATCTGTGTGATGCCTAACGGGAACCTGGAACTAAGCCTGTCCCAGGGAGACTTTCAGGCAGGGCCCATGGCCAACTGCAAGCCAGGGCCGAACGCAGGAAGCAGAAAGCAGATTGCCTGCCAGGTGGCTGAGGGGCGCGACTCAGGGGGCCAGTCCTTCCCGCCTGGCTGGGATAGCTCGGCATGTCACGCTGGTCCCATGACTCCCCTGCCCAAGGAGGCGAGTGGCCACGGTGCTAGGGGAGAAGGGAGACGGAAGCCAAAGATCTGCCGAAGACGCGAGCACAGGGGCCTTTCCTGGGACATCCTTAAGTCACAGAGCTTCGTGCCTCCCTTTCTCATGGCCAGATTCATAGGAAAGGACAGAATATAAGATCCAGGCATCAGCATTTTAAAAAGTTCACCAAAAGTCTTTGCAATGTTGCAGAATAAGTTAAGGAGTAAGTCTAGGCTTGGGGCTAAAAAGTTATAGGTCTGTTAATTAAGAGAAAAATGTTCCCATTTCCCTTTTTCTTTTTCCAAAGGGCAGTGAAATGGTGAGGAAGGGAGAGGGGCAGTCAGTCGGGCTGGGCGTCAAGCACCGCGGAACTTCTCAGTTCTGACATTCTGACACAAATGCCAGGAGTAGATTAATGCACGACGCAGCGCTATGTGTGCTAAACTCAGAGAACCCAAGCAAAATATGTAATTGTTTATTCTAGCCACCGCCTTGGTGGTATAAATGTTTACTGTAAAATTCTGTTGAACTAAAGTGCATCAGGATTAACAGTAGAGAAAAGGGTTGTGTCCATGTCGGGGCAACTCTAGTTAAACGGACAGAAGAGTCAGTACCAGAAAGACAAGCGGAACAAGGGATTCTGCTGAAGCAAAACACCAGCAGTCAGCGTGTCTCCAGTGCTGCCCACAGGGCGAGTCCCGTGTGGAGTCCTTCAAAGTGTCACTTATTGGGTCTGCCCAGCAGCTCTGTGAAGTAGACCCCCACTTCACAGATGGGGAAGTGGAGGAGCAGAGAGGTCACTTATGCTGTCTCAGCGTCCTGGCACTTTCCTCTCTGTTCTTCCTCCTCACTCTCTGTGATTTCATTATCACAGCCAAAGTGATGAAGAAAAGCACTTTTGGGGAAATGGATAGAAACTTTTAGAGCACCCTGGATCTCAAGATGGGGTGGGAATTTTTTTTTTTTTTTTTTTTTTTTGTATGTCTCGATTGCCTGAAAATACCTCAGTCACTTGAAAACTTCTTGCAAAGGCTGCCTGAAATATGATTCCATCTTCATAGAAAATAGAGTCTATCTCAGTATCTGTTTAAACCACCTTCCAGTTTTGCTTTTGGAGCTGAAAATATGGAAAGATTTCCCATGTTGCCTACAATCAAATGAAGCCTTTTTAAAATTGTAAAATGGGTTTCAAAAAGAAATATTTGTCTAACTGAAAAACCACTTCTCAGATGAGGCCATTAAGCCTCAACAAAACAGACTGTCATTATCGCTTAAAGACCATTTAAAATGCAGCGAGGAAGCAGAACTTGACCCGGGCCTTGGATCCGTCCATCTCCCATGGGTATCTAAAGTTCTGAAATTTGCTTAAACCGCACATGTGGTTTTTAAGTATTTAAATACTTGAGCTGAAGCCTGTATGCATTGGAAAAAAGACAGAAAGGAGTGTTTGCTGTCCTCTGGCTCCATGAGCTGCAAGCCTGCACCTGAAAATTACTGTTTGATAAGGTACATGTGGATGGCAGGGGACAGGGCCTCAAGGAGAAGAAGAGGAAGAAGTTCTGTTATTCCCAGGGGTGCGTGGAAATCAGCTATGACCTCAGCGCCTGCTGCCTCGGGTGGGGGTGTGGCTCCCGCTGATTACGATCCAGCTATTTTGAGTAATGAGACGGGGATCCTTCCCAGCAAGAGGTAGATTTCACTGGGTTCATTTAAATTTTATGGAAATGAGTATTTATCAGTTTCCATCTGTGGACACCCAGGCCTGAGCCTGCAACTCTGGGTCCAGGGCTCACTGAGACGACAGGCAGCTCCGAAGCATTAACCCGCTGAGCGCGCCGACTGAAATCTTTTGAGTCTCTGCAGGAAATTCATCGGCGTTATCTAGAAAAACGTGAGGAGCGAGAACTCGAAGAGAAAACCTTCCTGTGTTCCATTAGGATGGGTGCTTCTGAACTGGATCGCCAGGCAGGCACGGCAGGGTAATCTTGTTTCTGGAAATGACCTGGGGGTTACAGTCAGGGTGGCCTAATCCGGGAAGTACAGGGAGGGACCAAGACCTAGGGCTGGTCACCCCTTTTCTCACCCAGTGCCCACACTGGAAAGACAACCGCCCCGCGGCTGAGGTCACTGAACACTGATTTCTAAAGATCATGCCTGTGTCTGCCTAGGAAAGTTTAGGCAACTGCAGGGACCGCGGCTCCACCCCTGGCATCACACCCTGCGTCAGCCCCATCCCCAGGGCCGGCTGAGCCGGCCATAACACAAATAAATAAATGAAATTAAAAAAAAAAAAATCCTGCTTGCCACAGCATAAGGTGACGATGTAGAAGACATTCATCACACATACATTGTATTCCACAAAAAATAAAAATTAGTCGGTCATGTGGGCCTCCAAAGCTAGAGTTTGTAAGATCAACATGGGTCTCGAAACTACTAGATTATTGTAAAAAAACAAAAATTCAGGGTTCTTCTTGTCCCCCAGGAATTCTGGTAGAGCTGTCTCCAGCCCGCTGCTGGCTGCTGACCGCTGACCCATGGCAAGGTCACAAGGTGAGGTGGCTCACACCTACCACGGGGGCTCCTGCCTCACCCCGCGCAGAATGGCAGTGGGTGGGAAAGGCCGGGCCTGCGTGGGAATGAGCGAGCGGTGCTCGTACACTGCGGAGGGAAAAGAATGAGCCAGCGCCCGCGTGCTGCTCCCCTCCCCGGCGCCAAGTCTCTATGGTAACCAAGCTTCCGCTGGCCTCCCGGGGTGCTCCAGCGCGAATCTTCCCCCCTTCTCCCTTTCCAGAAGAGTACTCAAAACGGATTTAAATATTATGATATTCTCGCCTCGGAGTGCTAAGTGGGAGACGCATTCATCTTGGCTGGGGAACCTTTTAAAATAGAGACTGCTGCTTCCCAGTGGCTCTGCCACGGGGGTGAATTAGCGCCTACTTTCAGAAGGTTCCCTTTTTAACAGTCTGAAAGTTGGGGATCATGGCTGGCACCGTGCTTTTAGGGACAACTGGGTCAAAGCTACCAAACAATTAACAAGAGGAGAAACGGAGTACCCGGGGAGCAGGAACAGAAGGCTCTGCGGGGCTCATCTGCGTCTCCTTGCGTGGCATAGCTTTTCCCGTTACCGCCTTGCTCTGCGGCGCTGGGGTGAGGCGCTCTGCGTGTATAAATATTCAATGCTTCATGGACAGAGATGAACATATTTTGAGATTTTGCCACTTCCTGAGAATACTGTTAGGAAATCTTTAATTTTCCTGGCACGCAAGTAGGGGCTATAGTTTTTTTAAAGTCTTCATTTTATGTGTGAGGGAGAGAAGACCCGGGGAAGGCGAGCGGCCCGCTTGCAGCCTCGGAGAGTCACCGAGAAAGACAAAATCTGAATTTCCAGCTTGCGGATTTCCCAGTTCCATGCTCTTTCTCTTCGGTATCACATTGTTCCTGAGAGCTGTTCCACAGTCTACAGGTCCTCCTGGCCCAGCAGCGGCTTAGTCTACAGAAATAAGTACGCTGCTCCTTCCCCAGGGACACAGAGGGAATTTGGGACTCATGCTGATCCCCTTTAGCCTCCCTACTTTCTCCCCAAAGTCCCAAGGAAACTTAGGCAGAGCCCTGCGGAATGAGCGGTTAGCCCTGCAGAGCAGGGCTGACCTCGGGGCGCTGGGCCAGCTCAGGACACTGACGGATGTGGACAGCTGTCCCATGCAAGCCAAGTTTACACAAGCAAACAGCCGTGCTGACACCGGGTAGCTGCAAGACAAAGGTGACAGGGAGGGAGGAATGCCCATTGTGCCTTTTGCATGTGCGCTTGCTAATACTAAGTTTCTTTTTTTTTTTTTTTTCAATTCTTTTATTGTTTAAATTTAACAATGGTTATATTACATATTTTCATCATCGGATCAGTTTAGATTAATACATATAGGTACGTAAGATTGATCAAACAACTAAACATTAACCTTTCTAAATCCACATTACTTTTTTTTTTTTCTTTTCC
>PVJA010001265.1:108246-132034 GCA_004027025.1 Myocastor coypus | reverse complement strand
GAAAAAAAAAAAAAAATTCAAAGAAAGAAATCCAGTAGATTCCAGTGTTGTTTTTAAACAAGATTACAACCATGTTTTAGTAATTGATGGCAAAGACTGTGTAATCTGTAGTTAACAACATGGTGGGGCTGTCTTTTTTTTTTTTTTTTTTAATTTCCCCTTGTTGAGCCGGGCGTGGTGGCTCATGCCTGTAATCCCAGCACTCAGGAGGCTGAGGCAGGAGGATCGGTGTGGGTTTGAGACCAGTCTGGGCTACAAAAGTGACCTCAAGGCCAGCCTGAACTGCACAGTGAGACCCTGTCTCAAAAAGACAAAAATAAATAAATAAATAAATAAATAAATAAATAAATAAATAAATAAATAAATTTCCCCTTGTTGAGACTGAAATTTGCGAATGTTTTCATATAGCGCCTTTTCTGTTTATGGTTGGGAAACCACCCTTCCAAAAGCAACATCAGCAGTTGGCCCACTCACCTGCCACCCTCTGGAGTCCTGAGTCTGATTCGAAGCCCCAGCATAAAGGCTGCCCAGTCGTCTGCAGAGGGGCTTGGACAGGGGTGATATCTTGGTGGCCAGGACTATGAAGAGCCACAGAGAAATGTCAGCAGTGTCCTGGGAGAGAGGAGAGCTCATAGTCTAATGGCCAGAGCAGCAGAAGAAAGGAGGATAAGACCAAATCTTCAAAACCAGGAGAAGAAGGCAAAGAAACAGCTAGATGGTTAATACAATGGTGCACAGGAAGCACAGGCAATAGAACCCATTAATACCGCCTTACAGGGTGTACACTCCATGTTTGTGTCAACAGCACAGGGTGGCGTATAGGCACACACACATATGTGCCCGTATAGATACTGCTTGAGTAACATACTAACCTTCTTAAGTGTAACATCCCGGAGAAAGTCATAATTTACTGCTCAGAGCTGTTCAGAAGTATGTTGAGATTTGCACAGGAAATGGGACCTGCTGCCCACAACAGAGCCACAAGGAGGGAGGGCTAGATACCTGAGGTTCTACCTCCTCTGCTATTCTGAAGGGTTTTAGGGTCACGCGATGTACCTACCTACCTCCTGAGGACACTTGTACCCAGTACAGCACCCCAGTACGAAGAAGGAGCTAAGGAACTACAATTGCCACAAAGCTCACTCATCTGCAAGCTCAACCAGAACAAAGCCTCCCTTTTACCTACCTCTCTACTCAGCCCAAAGGAAGTACCATGTGTCTGCACGGGCATATATGTGTGTGTGCTTATATGTCACCCTGTGCCATTAACACAAACATGGAGCGTACGCCCTGTCAGGCAGTGTCAATGGGTTCTCTTGCCTGTGCTCCTTGTGTACCATTGTATTCCACTATCTAGCCGTTTCTTTGCCTTCTTCTCCTGGTTTTGAAGATTTGGTCTTAGCCTCCTTTCTTCTCCTGCTCTGGCCATTAGACTATGAGCTCTCCCCTCTCCCAGGACACTGCTGACATTTCTCTGTGGCTCTTCACACTCCTGGCCACCAAGACATCACCGCTGTCCAAGCCTCTCCACAGACCACGGGGCAGCCTTCATGCTGGAGCTTCAAGTCAGACTTGCATCCTCCTGGGAGGCCTCCACCTCTATGGTTATTAGAGAAAGAGAGGGCTTTGGGCCTTGTGGAACTAACAGTCAACTTGGGAAGGGACTTGGCAGACGGTTACTCAGATTCCTAAAAGGGCAGAAAGCTCTAAAGAGACAGTACGTCAAAATTTTACTCTTGACCTTCAAGTATCTTTTCAAATCCTATCATCTTCTAGTTCTAGAATTCCTTCTTATCTATCTCATTTGCATCTGCAGTGTTGGCTGGTGACACGATCTGCCCCATTTTCTCTTATTCCGCCATGGTGGCCTCTTCTTCCTGCTATCATAAGCTTTCTTATGTAACATATATGTCATTAGGTGGCCTTTTCCTCTTAATTTCTAGATGTGCCTGATAAACCCCATGACAAAACAGAACCCAAAGCTCCTCATTATGTTTAGTGAGTCCCAAAAGCTAAAGCCCTTCTGACCTGCTAGAGAGAAACATTTATGCAATTTATTAAAGGCAGCTCTCCCCAGTTTAGTTACCCGGCTCATAAAGGGGTGTGTACATGTTTCACTTCTCCAAGATATAGGCTGTTAGATATGTTGCTTCTCTTTCTGAGTCAAGACTCTATCAAGAAATAATATGTTTCCTATCTTGATTTAATGGGCTTCTACTATGGAGGTGCCTAATTTAGTTTCAAAAATTCAGATAATAGAGATTTGCTTCCACTATATTAAGAGCAGGAGGAAAAAGAAGGATGAGAAGGAAGAGATAAACAGAGAGGGAGGGAGGGAGGGAGGGAGGGAGGAGAGAATCAGCAGCAAGGCCTTAAGCAACACAAGCTCGTTGCTTCCCATGGAAAGTTCCATTTCCTAGGTGAATGGCCTCCATCTTTGAATGCTGAGATGACTGACTAGTGTAACAGCCAACTGCAGTTCTTCCTTCCACTTTGGTTGGCTGAAGCATATGCCCCTATTTTAAGAGAAATATCACATTATAGTCAACACAGAGGAGCTGAAAAAGAGAAAGTCACCACTAAACATGAAAAGAAATCATGTTTTCCATTCTTTTCCTTTTGATGTGACGTAAGTCACTGTGTTGGCCCACACTTCACAAATACCAGCAGTGATTTAAGGATCATCTTTTTGTTGGATTACAGAAATGTTTTCATTTGGCCTTTGAGGCAAGGCTTGCCCTAGCTCTTACCTTCTCTCCAGTTGCAGTGTAGCTTCACACCCATCTGAGATGAGAAACATATTTCTTTAAGAAATGTTCTTTTTTTTTTTTTTTTGGAGGGGGGAACCAGGGTTTGAACTCACAACCTTGCATTTTCCAGGCAGCCATTTGTGTCACGGAGCTATCTCCCCAGCCCCCAAGAAAGCTTCTTACACCACAGAAGTCATGGTCTTCGACAACCTGCCGTCTTCCTTTCCTATGTTTTTTTTTGTTGTTGTTGTTTTGTTTTGTTTTTCTCTTTTCCCCTTGTAGCTTGCTATAAGGGTACCTGAGGTTTTTGCAGTTTTTGCCACAAACTCTAGTACATAATCTCTCAATATCCCCCAAAGAAGTGAGAAATGGCTGTATTTTATACTACTTCCCCACCAAGGGCCTGATCAAAATTATAACTAGCAACATCTCTCTGTGGTAGAAATTTTACTCCTAGATCTTTCAACTTCTTGCTTTTTTGCTTCAGGTTTGAATAACATTTCTGATGTTGATTAGAACCTAGAGCCAGTTATGGTTTGCCAGAGGGATTTACAGCAAGAGAAACTTCTCTGGCTTAGACTCAGGGCCTTTACATAACTATATCCCTATTAGCCACCAGGGTATCACAACTGTGTCTTTTTTGCTGTGGTGTTACTGCATCCCGGATAGAACCTAAAGTCTCTTGGTTATCTTTGGAGCTACAACTTTTCTTAATTGAGAAAAATAAAAGTCTCTCGGTGCTTATCTGACACAGCTGGGTGCAGGAAAGTGCTAATGGACCCAGAACTGCCTCAAATACATTTTAATAGAACCACTTCTAAGAAGCCATGTGTGACTGAGATAAGAATAGGGAAGAAATTCACAAGCTGGAAGGAGGTGCGGGAGGCAACAGAAAAAGCGCTTGGTCTGTAGGTCTTGTGGGAGGCATGAAGTTAGTCCTGCAAGGGCATGTGGCTTTCAAAAGTTTCTACTGCAGCTGCCCACCCTGGGATTCATTCCCTTTTCCCGCTCTACAGGCTTGCTGCAAAGGAGAAAACTGTAACTGTTATTCAGATGGTAGAGAACTGGCCCACTTTGTATCTGAACAAGGGCTGCGTCAGGCATCGTCGATTATACAAAGATGAATCAGCCCATTCCTAACCTGTAGGAACTTGTAGTCTAGTGGATAGACAGATAAGCAGTAGAAGAACAGTAGCCATGGCCCTCCATGATCCCATGGCCCCGGGCCTCAAATAGGGCCACAAGGTAACTAAGAATGTGAGCAAACTGAGGCACAGCTGCTACCGCTGACTCCTCACCAAACACACCAAGTTCGTGTGGGACATGATCTGGGAGGTGTGTGACTTTGCTCCCATAAACGATGCTCCACGGAGCTGCTCAAAGCCTCCAAGAACAAACACGCCCTCAAATTCAGCAGAAATGGGTGGGGACGCACATCCTCGCCAAGAGGAAGTGGGAGGAGTTGAGCAACGTGATGGCTGCCATGAGGAAGGCAGGGGCGGAGGAGGACTGAGCCCCTCTGGAATAAAGCTTTGCAGAAAATGAAAAAAAAAAAAAAAGTTGGGGATATAGCTCAGCAACATAAGCGCCTGCCAGGCAAGTGCAAAGTCCAGAGTTCAACCCCTGGTACTGCTAGATAAACAAACAAGACAGAAAGACAGGTAGACAAATAGGCAGACAGACAGACAGGAAGGAAGGAAGGAAGGAAGGAAGGAAGGAAGGAAGGAAGGAAGGAAGGAAGGAAGGAAGGAAGGAAAGAAAGAAAGGAAGGAAGAAAAAGAAAGAGAGAGAGAGAGAGAGGGAGAGAGAGAGAGAGAGAGAGAGAGAGAGAGAGAGAGAGAGAGAAACAGGCAGACAACCAGAGAGACAGCTAGAGTCTTCTGAGTATCCTTTGGGCTGGCCAAATAGCTCAGCAGAGTAAAGCTCAGGGACCAGAGTTTCGATCTCTGGCCCTGCCATGCCAGTTCTACCCCTGGGGCACAAGGAGATGGCAACTGAGACTGAGCGGTGGGGGTGGGGGGCGAGCCTGTAATTCCAGATCTTAGGAGGCCGTAAACAGGCGGATGGCTACAAGTCCGATCTAGTAGTGAAACCCTGAACACTCTATAGATCATTTCCTATAATAATAATAATAATAATAATAATAATAATAATAATAATGACAATGTGAATAGAAAAAAATGTATTCTCTAGTAGTTAAGAGTGAAGGATAATTAATATTCACCAACACAGAGAAAATTACTTAAAGAGTGATTTTTCATTTTAACTTTAAAGAATAAGTACATTTCAAAATGCATATGTTGAGCGTAAAAAGGTCATTTTGGACAGAAAGGAATGTGAAAGCGCAAGAAGGGACAGCTTTTAGAAGAGGCTGAGAAACTGAACATGCAGAAATACAGAGTGTGTAGAAGGATTTTAGGAGATACTTTTCAGGAGGCATTTTAAAACATAATGAAGGTCTAAGAATTTAGACTTTTTTGAGCTGTAGGAAAACCATCCAAGATGTTCAGACTGAACGTGATAAAAACTGTGTTACAAGAACTCACGCCGGCAGAATGGGCTAGATGGAGTGGTAGCAGAGGCAGGGAGGCCAGTGTGGAGTCTATTTGAAGTCAGCAAGTAAACAACACAAGACTGTAAGAGCTAATGAGGACCTGAGCTGAAGTTTTGGTTGTGATTTTTTTTTTTCTTTTGGGTGCTGGGAATCAAACTGAGGACCTTACACTTGCCAGGCCAGTGCTATGCCGCTGAGCTACATCCCCAGCTGAAGCTGTGATGGCGGACTGAAGAGCAGAGGAGACACTAACAATGTACTCTGAGATGAACAGGGGGCTCCGAAAGCACAGGTGAATTCTTGCAGTCTCTGGATAAGCTCTCAGTACAAGGAGCATGGAGAATAGCTTTCCCTCCCCTGGGTAATCCTCATCAGTGACTGTGTAATGACCTTAACCTCTAAGCTCTCACATCCCTAAGTCATGCAGTGCTCATAGTCTTTGTCAGGAAAAATGAAGCATTATTGAAGGACAAAGCTATGTGTCACTTGTTTTTGAGTCCCAGATCCTACACACCATCAGCTGAATGATATGTGTAGTGCTTCACATTAGCACAAAATGAGCGTCACACAACTCACATAGAAATGGGAGGGGGACGGAATGCGACGTAGTGACCGGGGAGATGGGATGCAAGACAGACACAAGTCGCTACTCCTGAATGGCTAGCTCCAAGAGGCAGAGGAAGTACCCAATCTGGATCACCAGCCAAGCCTAAAATATCCTCCTGCCCAGCACCTGGCCTTTCTGGCTCTTTTCAACCATTTTTGGTAATTTTGGAAGCTTAATTTGGCTGGTGTGTTCTTTGGCTGGAAGGCTTTCCCTGGGGTCAGGTCCCAGCCGTCATCACTGGCTGAAGTGGAATGTGGAAAGATAATAGCCACAATGGAAAATACCAGCAGGGATTTTCATGAAATAAGAACAAGTAAAGCAAGAAAAAATATCTTTAGGGCCACAGCTCACACACTGAACAGCCAACTAAACAGTGGTCATCATTGGAAACTCTTATGTGTACTTGAATTTTGTGTTTAATTCAGAGGAAAGCAGGGCATGTCAGGATACAGAATCATAGGCCAAAGGTGGTTCTCTGAAAGAGCATTATCTGAGAAGACCTAATGGAGAGTTGTATGTCAAAGGGTTAATTTGTCCAGGACTGCTCCTTTTGGAGAAATAGTCTAAGTTTCCGTCCCCTATGTCTTCTTGACATAAAGCATCACATCTTTATACTAGTGTCCAGGTGCCAGGGGTTCAGTCCCTGAGCTTGCCATGTCAGCCCTGCTCCTGGGGTATGCTGAGAGGGCAATTGAGAGAGTGCATGGTGGTGGGCACCTATAATCCCAGCGCTTGGGAGGCTGAAAACAGGCAAATCACTATGATGCTGATCTAGGAGTGAGACCCTGTAGACCCTGTATTCAGTACAAAAAAAAAAAAAAAAATCAGTACACTAGTGTGATGCTCTAACTTGGTGCTCATGAGAATCATCTGATTAGACTGTGAAGCATTAAAGGAGTCTAACTGGCTCTTTGCCACCTGTTGGGCCTCTGATGACAAACTCTCTATGGAATCTTCTCTTATTTTCTGACTTTTCCTGATACTAAAGAGAAGGAGTCTGGGAAGGGACAATCATTCCAAAGGTAAGAAAGTCCATCTCCAAATAGGAATAAATGTTTGAGCTCCTTAAATTTTATATTCAATATCAATGCAGAATGAGGGAGGAGAAAGTAGCTGAGGATTGAACATTGCAAATACGGGTGGTCATCATTTCTCCTGGAGTAATAGACTCCCCTTGGAGAAAGAAATTACAAATTACGAATAGTTCACATGGCAGAAAATTGCAAATTCTGAGCAAAATAAATACGTTCTTGCATTTCTAGAGTTTGCATTTGACTATAAGGCAGGAGAATGCAGCATTAATAGGTAGCTATCAAATAAGATTGTGATATTAAATTACACAATCAATTTAATGTTCTGGGTCAGTTAACATAGAAAATTGTTCTCTCACTGCCACACTAATTTACAGCTTTCAAAACCTGATTCTGAAGTTGTTTTTTTTTTTTTTTTTTTTTCTTCTTGCTGTTGGGGAATATTTGGTTATCAAATTCTTCCATAAACATTTGCAACAGCTATATAAGAAATCCCAGACATGCTGACCTTTCTCCTTTTGTAGTCGGAGGGTGGAAATAAGAACATAATCGCCCACAATGAGCTGGCTGAGCAGAGCGTGGGCCGTTAAGCTCAGCTGTGGGCTTTCCACAGGATATACCCTAGGAGGAAGTGTACAGGACATGTGGCTCTATGTCCCAGGTGGCATACACATGTGGCCTCCAACATAGATGCACACACACACAAACACACACATGTCTGTCCAAAATGGGCTGGGTAAAAGAGATACAGAAATTTACATGATACATTACTTATCTTTGAATAAGCCTCCCAAGCGCTGGGATTACAGGTGCCCACCACCACGCACACTCTCAGTTGCCCTCTCAGCATACCCCAGGGGCAGGGCCGGCATGGCAAGCTCAGGAATCGAACCCTGGCCCCTGGACACTAGTATGAAGATGTGATCTTTCAAGAAGACATAGGGGATGGAAACTTGTTTTCTATGAATCTTTATAGTTCTTTGTTTTAGCTGCAATGAAAGTACCATGTTCCTTATCTTTCTGCCTTGTATTCACTGGTAGGTAGGTAGTTCCCTTAATCCCATGTTAAGAACCATGCTGAGAGGGAATAAAGCTGAGCCAGAAGAGCTGACATGGTGCCCTTCCTCATTCCAGAGAAGGCTTTGGTTATGCACATCATAACCTTGCAAGAGGCTATAGCTCTATGCCTCAAACAAATGTCATAATATAAGGACTGAGTGTGCATGGGCAAAAGCCTTCAATACACAGTGAGCTTTCTGGCGCCCAGGTTCAAAACACATAAATATTATGTTCATTTCTCAACTTTTTATTGTCTGCCAGCTGTCAGGCACTAGACTACAACAAGGAACACTACTGCCAAGCTGAGTAAACTGACAACTAATGAGTTTGCCTCAGACTTGGTGCTTGGTGAATCCTAGCTCCTGGATGTCCTTGTGGACAGACTATCAGATGCGCTTTAATGTTCACATGGGTTGAGTGGAAGTGCTTGCCGTGGGGAAGCAAAGGATGATGGGACTGTGATATCCTGAGATATACTGTTAAGTTTGGGCTCAGATTCAACAATGTGGTGGACTTCAAAGACCTTACCCATTGTCACTCATCATTCGGAAAGCTGAAGGCAGAAACATCTATTTGATATTTTGACCACAGTTTCAATTCTGAAAGTTTCCCAAGTGAAACAAGTCACAGAAAAATCAACAGAGAATGGCACAATACTGCGGTTAGCCATTGGGAGGAAAAAAAAAAAAAAAAGGAGAGTTTTTATAGAAATAAAAGCTTTTGGAAAAGAATTCACTTCTGTGATGTTTGCTTGTTCAGTACTAATCTTTAGCAGCCTTAATGGAAGATTTAAAAAGCAGCCCCATGGTCTTCTCAGACCTGCTGACGTTGCAGGCAACTTTGACTATTTATTTATGTAGTTTTGTTTTTGTTTTTGTTGTTTTTCTGGAGAATTAGGAAAACATAAAAACCGAAGACCATTCTGTCTGTTCTTCATCATAAACTTGCATGTACATAGGAAAAAGTCACTAATTAAATTTGGCTGAATCTGACAGATGATAATTCAGCTCAGTTTCATGAACAGACACCTGCTGTTTCCTAGAGCATGTCCTGCTTTCCCTGTCACCCCGTGATTTGTGTCCTCTGTGCGTCAGCCCGTGTCTCTACTGCACTCAAGACTGCTTTAGTTTGCAGGTATGCATGCATGACCGGGGTCCTCGGGTCGCCCTGTTAGCTAGCACAGGAATAACTTCTGTTCCCTGACCATCTCAGGCACTGTGGTAGGCAGGGTGAAAGAAAAGCCGCACCCAGTTTATAGCAGCGCAGTTGACCATACCTCAATCTTGGAACAACCCAAATGACCATCAACTGAGGACTGGATGTGATACTTTTACATCATGGATGATTACTTAGCTATATAGAAAGATAAACTCAAGGCTTTTAAGGCTGGCCTGATGGCAGCAGACTAAAGTGCCTACTTTGGCAGAGCTCAGGGACTGGGATTTGATCCCCAAGTGTTATGCTGGCCTGCCCCCAGGACAGTCTGAGACGGTTGATTGAGACTGGGCATGGTGGTATGAACCTGAAATCCCAGCACTTTGGGAGGCTGAAAACAGGAGAATCACTAAGAATCCAATCTACATAGTGGGACCCTGTAGATCTTGTAGGCCCTGCCCTAAATACAGAAAATAATAATAATAATAGTAATAATAATAATAAAACTTGAGGCTTTTATAAGGAGGATACAACTAGAGCTATATTCATGAGTAACATAAATCAGACCCATATGTGTAAACATCCAGTTGGCATCCTAGTGTCAGAACCTGAAAGAATGAATGAACTCTGAAGGTACAAGGAATATGGTAAAAGGGAAAGAGGTTGCTCAAGGTGAGGGAATGGTTGGGATGAGGGAGAAGAGAAAAGAAAGAAAACAGGGAGGGAGAAGCATATTTGTGCGTGCGCAGGCTAGCTAGGATAAGTGTTCTACTGATGAGTCTTTGTTTCATGAACGGAGCAGCTAATGCCTAAAATTATCATGTTGACCAACTTTCCATGCCTATGGCTGATAATCTGAGCAACTGCTTTGAAAACAACATTGTGTCCTGTAGCAATCACTGGGGAATACTTGTCATCTTCTTTTTCAAAATTCTGTACTGTTTCTACTGTTTTGTGTATTTTTTCAGTTCTCTTTAAAATAAAAAAGAAATGGCCGGCCAAATAGCTCATCGGATTAAAGTGCCTGCAAGTAGGCCCAGGGCCCAGGGTTCCATCCCCAGGCCTGTTGTGCCGGCCCTGCCCCTGGGGTGCACTGAGATGGAAATTGAGACTAGGTGTGGTGGCACATGCCCGTAATCCCAGCTCTTGGGAGGCTGTAAACAGGAGCACCACTACAAGTCCAATCTAGTAGTGAGACCCGGAACACCCTGGAGACCTGTCCGTAAAATACAAAAAGGAGAGAGAGCGAGAGAGTGAGCGAGAGAGAGAGAGAGAGAGAGAGAGAGAGAGAGAGAGAGAGAGAGAGAGAGAGAGAGAGAGAGGAGAAGCTCCTGTGTAATTGTATCAGAAACTTTGAGCATAGAGTACTACAATGTTCTCTGAAAGGAAAATACCATTCCCAAGAAAGCACTCTCACACTTTTGTGATTCACGTTCAGGGTGACTTGCTACAACCCAGTTGACTG
This sequence comes from Myocastor coypus, assembly GCA_004027025.1. Lineage (NCBI taxonomy): Eukaryota > Metazoa > Chordata > Mammalia > Rodentia > Myocastoridae > Myocastor > Myocastor coypus. The sequence goes on along the minus strand of PVJA010001265.1, from coordinate 121,413 downwards.
TCAATTGACCATCAGTGAAAAGCCATTCATTTTTCAGGCCAGTTGTATGTTCAGAGTAAAATTTGAGGACAGCAGAGAAATTCGAATGTGTGCTATGCCTCTACACGCGCGCAGCCTCACTCCTTACTGGAACAATACAGAGGTACAGGCGCCGTGGCTGTAACTGCGTATAGTGTGGTAATCATCCAAATGTGATACAGATACTCCTACTAGGCTCTCTCCTGCTGTGGATATATTCAGTGGGGTGGGCAGTTGTTTAATGGTGTGTATTCACCACTATGGTATCACACAGAGTAATTTCACGGCCTTAAACATTCTGTGTTCTGCTTGATCTCTCTTCCCCCATCCAAACCCAGCCCTTAACCTGTGAATTTTCTTTATAGCCTGATTTTTTTCCAGAATTTCAAAGTTGGAATTTTATAGTATATAGCCTTTTTAAACTGGCTTCTTTTCTTATGGTTAAATTAGTATAAATAACTCCTTTGTTTAAATATTAGGAGATATAATTACTGGATAACATAATCAAAGCACATTTAGTTTTGTAGGAAATCACCAAACTGTAGCCTAAAGTGACTGCGCTCTTTCACCTTCTCATGAGCAGTGAGAAAGCTTTTCCATTCTTCACATGCTTGATTACACTTGGTACTGACAGGATCCTAGATTTGGACCACTCTGCTAGATGTGTAGTGGTGTCTCATTGGTTTGTGTGGCATTTCCATGGTGATCTATGAGGCTGAGCAGTTTACTTTTGATTCTAAGATCTGTATGCATTAATTGGTGAGCAGTCCATTAAGATCTTTCATATATATATATATATATAATTTTTCAAGTATCTTCAGCCAAGCTGTGGCCGATCTTTGTATTTCTTTGGTATTGTCTGTCACATGGCGGTAAAATTTAATTTTAGAGAGGTAATCAAGCTTCTCAATTCTTGATTTTACTAATATATCCAAACCATCATCAAAGCCAAAGTTACTTAGCATTCCTCCTATGTTACCTTCTTGGAATTTTATAGTTTTCCATCCTTTGTGATCTATGTTGAATTAATTTTTTAACAGATGCAAGACCTATGTCTCAATTGTTTTTGATGGTGTGGGGATGAATACATAGATGATCAGTTATTCCCAAACCATTTGTTGAAGAGAGTGTCTGTTTTCCAGTGCATTGCCTTTATTCCTTTGTTAAAGATCAGGCAGAAGCCGGGCGTGGTGGCGCACGCCTGTAATCCCAGCACTTGGGAGGCTGAGGCAGGAGGATTGGTGTGAGTTCGAGACCAGCCTGGGCTACAAAAGTGAGCTCAAGGCCGGCCTGAACTGCACATCGAGACCCTGTCTCAAAAAGACAAAAAAAAAAAAAAAAAAAAGATCAGGCAGATACATTTATGTGGGTCTCTCTGGACTCTGTGTTCTATTCTATTGTTATGTTTATGTTTATTCTTGAGCAAAATCCCTGCCTTAATTATTGTGGCTTTATAATAAGCCTGATGACAGGGAATATCTATCAATATTCTGACTTTATTTTGTCTGCTAATGTTGTATTAGCTGGTTGTGGTCTTCTCCATATAAATTTTATTTTTTAAAAAATTGTATTGGTGAAAGAAAGTTAAAAATAGCATTAAAACAGAAAAAACACAAATGATACAAAATTTCACTGAACAAAGTAATATGAATTTGACCTTATTTGTTGTATTACAGAATGTTATCTTCAAAGTAGTTGTTTAGTTTACCAGATATATGAATGCAAAATTGGAAGAAGAAAGAAAATCTGAAATAAAAAGTTATAAGAAATTAAGACGAGATTTTAAAAAATTGAAAAAAGAAAGACCAAAAAAAAGAGCATTAACTGCCCCTTTCCACAGACCAGCAGAAATCCACAGTATGATTATCCAAACCATCATGCATGGAGATATCTCTTTCCCCCACGCACACTCCCGTCCTTCCCACCAACTCAGTACTTACTTCCTTTTGAATGGGTTCATTCCCTTTTCACAGTTTCTATCATACCCTTCAGGTTTTATGTATTCTTTCAGGATTTTACACAAAGGAGACAATACAATGTTGGCACATGGTAAATGTGCAAATGTCATTGATCTTTTAGAGGACTGAGCTTTTCATTTTATTCTTCTTTCCTACTTGTATGCCTATAATAACACTCGTTGTCTTGGTTTTTGTCATTTCCTTCTATTCTCCCTGGTTGTGTTTCAACTTACTCCTCATTTTATCCTTTCCAATTGTGGAAACTTAGACCATTTATGTTGGATCTTGCCTTTTTGCAATACATTCAATACATATGCTGAATGCTATAAAATTCCCTCTACACATTACTTCCACTGAGTTCCTCAAAATTTGACAAGGTACAATTTCAACTTTATTTAGCCCAGAATAGTTTTTTGTTTTAAAAATGTTTGTTTGTTTGTGTATTTATTTATTTATTTATTTATTTATTTGATACGAGGCCTCACTATGCAGCTCTGATTCCTAGTGATCTTGCTGTTTCAGCCTTCTCAGTGCTGGCATTACAGGCATGCACCCCTGTGCCCAGTTCCAGAGCTGGCATGGCCTGAGATACTGGGTATCAAACCTGAGTCCTTGAGCTTGTCAGGTAGGCTCATAGACTGCTGAGCTATCTCCCTGTTCCTCAAATAATGTTTAACTGTTATTGAGATTTATTTTTGACCCAGAAAGAGTTATATAGAGATATGTTGTCTTTCCTAGTATTTTGGAATTTTCCCCTAACCTTATATTATTGATTGTTAGTTCAATTCACCGTGATCTAAGAACAGACATTACATGATCTCTAACATTTTGCACTATTAAGATGTGCTTTTTTGTTTACCAAAATATGGACTACCTTGCTTTATATTACACATGTGCTTGAGTGGAGTGCACATTGTGCTGTTGGGTGGGGTAGTATGCATGTGTCCACTGTGTCCAGCTATTTTTACGGTATAATGGATGCCAACTCCGTCTTTACTCAGTTTTCCCCAATGATGGCAAAGTTTCACATTGATTAAAGGTAAGAAAAAAAGCAGGCTCTGTAGAGCGAGCGTGGATCAAGGCAAAGTAGGAAAAAATAAAAACCACACACTGTAGAGTGCACAACAGAGAAACAGAGAGACAGTAGCCTGCCTTGGCTGATTTTTGCTTGCTATATCTATCAATTTTTCATAGAGGAGTTTGAAATCTCCAGTAGTGGGTTCATTCATTTCTCTTTTCAGTTTTAACAATTTTGCCTTACAAATATCTGCACTGTTGTTAAGCAAGCCTAGTGACTTTTAACCAAATATTTTTGTTTACTTAAGGTTTGTAACTCTTCTTTTTTCATATTTTATGGTAGCACTATGGGGGAACATTCAAATTGCCCTCAGAGAACTCTTTTTCCCTAGTATGCAGGATGAAGTACAAACACGCTCATAATTTGCTGTATGAATACTTTAGGTAGGTACACTTCAGACATATTTGTCTGATCTTCCCAGGTGATCTATTCACTACATCTCGTTTGACTAAGAAAATGTTAAAGTCTTGAAAAATACTCAGGAAAGTGTAGCTAGTTGGATGGATCTTATTGCATCAAAAATCATATCTATCTGATTCTACAATGCTTTCCAAGTGGGCTGAAAGATTTTGTATTCTAAATTTTCTGGATGTTTTGTAGTTCTAAAAGGGTCGACTTTAGGTTGCCCTGTTGATGGGTCTGTGGAGAGTGATGCCTTATACTTCATATGGCAACCTAAATGGGTCAGCTCCGTGCATAAAGACTTAGTCTTTGTACAGTCTGTGTTCTGGGAGATCAAAGACAGACACTGTTGAGGAACAAAAGGCTGTAATTTCTTCAACCTTTTGTCTACAAAATAGTTGCAAGTTGTGATTGAACTAAATGGTGAGTATTTAAGAATTCATAATATATATTACAATAAAAGGCATATTGCCGTTTATCCCCCTCAGAGTATTCCTTTTTCCTTTGGCCACACTTATTCATTGTCTTTGCCACATTCTGAAGCAGTTCTAGAAACATTCTGAGTGTCTTCATGACACTTTGTAATTAAAAAACTACAAAACATGTGGCAGTTGACTGCCAACCAGTGGCAGAAGCACTTATTTTTATTCGTTTATCCTTATTCCTGCTCACTTCCTACGTTTATTCGCTGGGTCTGGTACCACACAGCCCCTGATTTTCCACCCAAAGCCAAAATAACCATGAGAGGTAAATGCTTTGAATTGATTCAGGACATTTAAGGCAATCCCAACACACCAACTAAAGATATTCATATAAGAAGACTTCTAGAACTTTTTCAGAAAGTGGCAAGAATGATGCGATAAATATGCTCAATGTGAGAAAGACTATTTTGAGTCAGGTTAATAGCAATGTGTCTTTAATTATAATTTTAAAAATTTAAACATTCACTATATATTTTGATCACTCTTCACGTATTTCCATTCCAGTGTGTTGGATAATCCATCTAGATTACATCCTTCAACCCCATTACGGAAGATAATAACGTCTACTACATTGTAAAATAGATATGATTTCCTCCTTTATATGAAGAAGGAAATTGAATTTCAACTAGATTAATGTGCCCATGCACACAAAGCTACTAAATAGCCCAGCCCCACACTCATGTTCAGGGAATGGATTAAGGAGTCTTAGAAATCCTCCCATTTAGCACACATTCTCCATGCTGCCTTCTGAGACTATCTCTTCAGTGATGACGTTTCTTCAACAAGGCTGAAAGCCTTCTTTGAGGGTGAGCTTTTGTTTCTAGTTTCCCATCAGGGAATGTGACTCCCCTGTGAACTACCCCTCTCCATTTCATTGTCTCAGGACACTATGCAACCATTTATTAAAAGGTCTCCCTCACTTTCTGGGAAAAATAGACATTTCCAAACTTTCTATGCCTATGAGGAAATAGTAAGACTCCTTACTCGGGTGGTTGCTAAACTCGGCACAATATCCATTTCCATCTTTCACTCGGCCACTTGGGGAGTTTTCTGCTCTTGGCCCAGGTATTGGGTTGGTGAGTTCTTGATGGGAAGGAGGAGAACATCAGCTTAGACTATAAAAGCTAGGCCTTCCCTTAAAGTTGTAGACTAAAGATCATCTCTTATTTTGAGCTCATTCTTTATTTTTGGAGTACATCAGTGAGTTAAATCTCTTTTATATCTTTGGATCTTCATAACAGGTATTACTACTTCCACTTGAGAAAGGAAGGAATTGAGGCTTAGAGAAGGTCATGGTGTTGCTTAAAATCATAAAAGTAATTACTAAAAGAAACAGAGCTAGACTCTGAGAGCTCATTTTTGAAACCCTGCAGGAAACAAAGCAAAACAAAACCATGGCCTTAAAAAACACATTTCCTTCTCTCTCTGAGAAATGTGTCAGTGCCATTTTCTGCTACATCATATATTCTCTTTTGCACTGGAAGACTTTCAGGAGGGTGGAGTTAATCTTTGTTCACCCTCCAGTTAGAGAAGAAATAAATAGGTGAGGGGAAGGAACCAAGCAGTCTTAGAGAAACTAAGGAACAGAGAGGCTAACTAAGCAGTGCCCTTGGTAAAGATAACGACTAGCCATGTGAATTAAGTTGCCAAAGTCCCTGGATTCCAATCCCAACTCTGCTACTTACCAGCACATGGGCAGGTTCACTGTCCAAGACTATGGTTTAGTTCAAGATAGACAATATTCCTAGCTGGTAAAACCTACTTCTTGAGGTCCTATGGGGAGTAGAAAGGCAGAAAGAGGACATGGCAAAAGGTACTATAACACTAAGAAGAACAAACATCTAACATTTACACCGAAGCTACCCTGTGCTGAGCATGCAGTTGATACTTTTTCTGTACGCACCACTGTTCTTTATTCCTTCTACTTCCTCGATGCTCTGGACTGCTTAACAATCCAAGATTGAGGTTCAGGAGATTTCTTTACTCTTCGACATGATACAAATTTTTGCAATCATCTTGTCTGTACTACCTAAATCAAATCTTCCAGGTTGAAAAGATTTAGCAGAATATGGTAAATTTATTTGTGATGGGCAGTTAGAGTAGGATAAGATTATGAAGGAAAAATATCTTCTAGAAGAAATCATAAAAGAAAGCACACAGAAACATTGCTCCTGCTAATTTTATTCCCCATATGCCCAGGTTTTATCAGCGTGTGGTTAAAGATGTTATCACATAAATATTACATCTGCATCTTGCTAGTGTGAACTCTGAACATACCAACACCTATAAAGTGCCTCGGGACACGTAGCTCTCCACTGAGATTGGACACCTGCCACAGAAGTGTCTATGTGGACCTGCACAGTTGTGTAGCAGCCTCCTCTGTGTTTGTCTCTGCCATATTCAAATGACATGCTTGAGGGTAGACATTGGCTGATCACCTAGACATCCAGCCCTATTTTTTGTTCAATGCATAGCTAGCCTGAGAGTCATCCAAGCAGCCACGAGGGGGGCTGCAAATTCCTGGTTCTGTTCTATAAGGCAGAGTTACTTAGTATTATATAGTTTTCTAGGTAATTCTTCTAGACTGCATACTCTTAGCTATTTATTATATGAGCACACACACACATACTACCAGATATTGCTGCTAGAAAGAATTCAGGTTCTGGAACACAGTTGAATTTAGGCTACTGCTAAGACACTAAGTCTATGTAAATATACCACAGTATGTTCTTGGTCATGGGTCTTTGCTCTGGGCTTTAGATAACTTTGAAAATGAAAACAAAACACTGTTTTACAATGCACAGATGGGGCCTGAGGTGGAAGGAGTTGAAGGCGGTCATGAAGGCTGATGTCCCCCGCAGGGTACCACGTTCTAAAACTACTGCCACATGGCACATACCTTCCACATCGTTCATGCTCTTTCACTTATGATTTCTATGAAACCATGTTACAGGATGAATTATTGCCTCCTAAATTCACAAATTGATATCGCAATACCCAATGATTGAGAATATACTCTGAAGTAGGGTCTTTGAAAGTATAAGGGAGTTAAAAATGGGGCCATTCAGGTAGAGTACTAATCCAACGTGACTGATGTCCTCATAAGAAGAGGCACGCATGAATGAGAAGAGGTATGTGGGACAGCACAGCGAGGAGGCAGCTAGCCGCAAGCTCAAAACAGAAATGGGAACAGATCCTCGCTTCACAGTTCTGAGAAGAATCCAGTGCTTGCAGAAAAGAACCAACTTCCAGCCCCCAGGACAGGGAGCAAAACAATTTCTGTTGTGTAATCCATTCAGGTTTTTGTCTGTTGTAGCTTGTGTCCCATAATTAGCAAAAGCCATTTCATACTGCCTCTAATAAAGAAACGAGTCACAGAGGGATTTTGCAAGAGTACTTACTATACCAATTCTTGAGATCTCAGGTTGAACCACATTTCTCCCTGACCTCAGACCCATCCAGATATACTTAGCTCCTATGAAATATGTTCATAGAAATTGCTTCCAAGATCCTGATAGTGACTATACACATATTGCCTGGCATGGTACCAAGGCTGTCTTTCTCTTACACTTTGGGACGTTGATTTCCAATAAAGACATTATGTTGTCCTTTAGGTTTTGCTTTTAAGGGGAAAAAAAATTACTCAGAATGTAAGGTATCAGCATTTAATTATCCAGACAATATTAACACAGACTTTTATTTTCAATGAGCAAAGAGAAATTAGTGGTATAAGTATCTTAACAAATATATATATATATATATATACATATATATATATACACACACACAAACATATATGTATATATGTATACTTATATATTTTTTAAATATTCCTTTCTTCTTTTTTTCCATTCTCCCATCCCAGTCCGGTTTGTTTGTTTTTGTTTTTTTTAGAATTTTTTTTTAATTTTTACTTATTGATTTATTTCTTATTTCAGAACCTTTATTTGTTTATTTACTCATTTTTACGGCTGACTCAGCCTGCCCTGAGGGCAGGGCTGGCGCAGCATGTGGTGCCGGGGATCAAACCGCGGTCCCTGAAGCTGCCCAAGTTTTCCCAAGCAGGGGCTTTAGACCACTGAGTCATCCCGCTAGGCCCCCGGTTTCTCTTTCCTTTCAAATAACTTACGGTCATTTCCCAATATCTATTATATACTTTGGATTTTATTCGCTCTTTCAGCTTGTCACAATAGGGAGACAATACCATGATATTTACACATGTAAATCTGATTTATTTCATTCTTTGATGGATGGGTATTTGCGTTGCTTCTAAGACCTCACTGCAGACATTGTGCTGCTGTAAACACGGGTGCACATATATTGCTGTGCTATGATGTTTGTAATTCTTCTGGGAAGATAGCCAGCAAGACAATAGCTGGGTCACGTCGGACCTCCACTTGTAGTTTCTTGAGGCATCTCGACACTGATTTCCACAGTGGTTCGAGCAATCTACATGCTCATGAGTGGTAGAGAAAGGTCCCTGTCACCACGGCTCTTCTAGCATATTGGTCACTTGCTTCGTAATGGCCCTTCTTTCTCGTGTGCGATAAAAATTCAGTGTTGTTTTATTTGCATTTCTCGAACAGCGATGTGGAACAGTCTTCATGTTTATTTACTGTTCGTATTTTTTCATCTCGGAAACCGACATTCATCCCAGATGCCTGTCTTTATGTTGGTTCTTCACATTTGAGAGGTTGGACTTTTTCTGAGTCCTTCCTATGTTTGTTCTTGAAAGTAATTGTTTGTCTGCAGAACAGTTGTAAAACATTTTTTCTCACTCTGTTGGTGGTTTCTTTTTGCTCCGAAGACCAGAACTATGTTGAATAAGAGTGGAGATAGTGGCTATCCTTGTCTTGCCCATGATGTTAGATTGAAAGCTTCCAGGTTTTGTCCCTTTAGTAAGAGTTTGGTCCTTAGGCTGGCCATAGATAGATTTTATCAGACTGAGATAAAGGCCATCTAGTCCAATTTTCTGTGGAATTTTTATTATGAATGGGTGCTGGATTTTGGCAAAAATTTTTGGTATCTATTGAGTTTTTTTTTCCCCTTGGCTTCATTACAATGGTGTATTAAATTTATTTATTTGTTTATATATTCATTCATTCATTCATTCATTCATCCCTGCATCTCTGGTATGAATCCTACTTGGTCACGATGCATAATTTTCTTGATGATTTGCTGCATTCTTTTGTCAGTATCTCATTGAGGATTTTTGGATATGCATTGCTTAGGGATGTAGGCGTGTTATTCCATCTTTTTGGGTTCCTCTCCAGTTTTGGTATCAAGGTTATGCTTGTTTCTAGGAATAAACTTGGGAATATCTCTTCTCTTTCTATTTCATTAAAGCATTTGAGAAGTAGTGGTTTTAGGTCGTCCCTAAATTTCTTGTAGAATTCAGCAGTAAATCCATCACATCCTGGACTTTTCTTTATTCATAGGTTGTTGCTGTTGTTACTTTGTTTTTTCTCAACCAGCAATTGAACTCCTGACCTTGCACTTGCCAGGCAAGTACTGTACTGCTGAGTTATCTCTCCAGCCCTTTTGATAGGCTTTTAATTACATGTTAGATTTCACTGATTGATATTGGTTCCTTTAGGATGTTTATATCTTCTTTATTCAGCTTTAGTAATTCATGTGTACCTAGGAATCCGTCCATTTCTTCTGTACTTTCCATCTAACTAGAATACAAGTTTTCAAGTAGGTATAGGTGATCTTCTGGATTTCTACAACATCCATTGTGATTTAATCCTTGGTATTCCTAGTTGTGTGGCTTTGAGTATTTTCTTTCTTCTTACTTCTTTTTCTTAATTATGGCCAGCTCAATCTGCCCTGGGGGTGGGGCTGGTCCAGTATGTGGTGCCAGGGATGGAACTGCGTGGTCCCTGTAGTTGCCTAAGCTTGCCTAAGCAGATGCTTTAGACTGCTGAGCTATCTTGTCTTTCTTCTTTTTGATAAGGTCAGATAATGGTTTGCCAACTTCATGTAATATGTCAAAGAACCAACTCCTTGATCCATTGATTCTTTGTATTGCTATTTTTCTGTCTCTAGTACATTCATCTCTTTTGTGATCTATGCAAATTTCCTCTTTCATACAAGCTTTTGGCTTGGTATGATCTTTTTCTAGAAGTTTGAGTTGCACCACTGAGTTATTTATTTATGCTTGTTCTGTTCTCCTGGATGGGTATTGACTACTACAAATTTCTCTTGTAGACTGTTTTCATTACATCCCACAAGTTAGTATATGTTGTACTGTCTTTATCATAGAAGCTATCCAATTTCTTCTTTCATTCCACATGTGACCCATTGGTGTTCAGGGAATACTTTTTAATTTCCATTTGTTTATGAAGTTCTTACGGTTTCTCTCTTCACTCTCTCTTCACTCTTCAATTTGTTCTTCATGTCTTTCCTGGACCCACTGGATCCCTCTACCAACTTCCCTCCTTCTTATCTTCCTCATGTTGCTATATTCCAGCGTCTGGGCAATGACCCCCAGAGAGGCTTCTTCTCTGCGACTTGCCACTCCACCGCACTGGTGTTCCCCTCTCCATAGTTAGTGCCATTTACAAGGCATCTGAGGTCTATCCACTGCTTCTATGTTTACTCATTGTGGTATCTGCTCAGCTTCCCAAACAAAAAATAACTAGCTCTGTTTTTTTTTTTTTTCTTGTTTGATGATCTTGGGAATGTCATTTAAACTTTCACAAATTAAAGGGTGTTTGTCTACAGAAGTGCATTATATTTTCTTGGTTCAGGCAGATTTAACAAACTACCATAAACAGAATCGCTTATAAACAATGAAAATTCATTTCTCACCATTCTGAGGACTGGGAAACTTGGAATCAGTTGCCGGCATAATAGTTCTGGAAAGGAGACTCTTCTGGGCTGCAGACAGCAGTGTTCTCTCTGTCTTCCACGATGGGAAGAGATACGGCTAGGCTAGCCCTCTCATCTCATCTGACACCAACGCCATTCATGATTACTCAGCCTTCAGGCCTTAATTAATTATATTCCAAACCCATATGTTTTAATACCATGCACATACTAGGGTTTCAATGTATGAAGTTATGGGTGATGCACACTTTCAGTCCATGTGTGGCACAAGGTCATCACTCAGCAAGTTCAGGTGAGTTAGGAATTTTCATCACTATAGTTATTTTGGGAAGCAGTTATTCTCTTCAGAAGTTTCCTAACTTGCTGTCATTGACTGCTTCTGCAGTCTCACAGTAAATAGGGTGATTTCTCTGACGAGGGGTATTTTCTTATCAGTCTTTACGATCAACTTCCATCCAGGGAAAATTGCTGTTCTCTACAACACTAAAAATCTGTAAGGCCTGGAACAAAATCTTCCTTTCTTTTCAGGATGCATAAGGTAAAGCAGAAGAGAAATGAAAAGATATTCCTTCCTTCTAGAATTGCCTCAAAATCACATTCTTTATTCATATGAAGAATGAGAACGTTTTGCAATAACCTTTATCACAGACATTGCATACTGGAGTGCTAGATTTACAAAAACACAGAAAGTCTGTGTTTGCAGTTTAAATAGACCCTATAATGACCTTCATGATACTTTTCTTGGCTGACATATCTGTGCGCCCTCAAAAAAAGATGTATATTTCTCACAGTCACTCATTTTTCGTAGAAAAAGAAAAAACCTTTAAAGAGCACAAATGATGTATGTTCCTTTTCATTTATTTGTTTAAATTTTTATTTATTTCTTTATTTGATACTGTGTCTCAATGCACAGCTCAGATTCATAGTGATCCTCCTGTCTCCGTCTCCCCATTGTTGGAATTACAGTTCTGTATCACCATTCCTAGACTCAGTGGCCGGCATGGTGTGCCTGAGATTTTGAGGCAGGCACAGAATGTGATATTGAGGATCACACACATATACTTGTGCTTTCCAGGCAGGCTCTTTGACTACCAAGCTATCTCCCCAGCCTATAGTGTGTGTTCATTTTTGTACCATGATCTTATCTTAATTATTTTATTTTCACTTTATAGATGAACAGAAGTAAGGCCCTGAGAACCTGAATAATTTAACCAAGTTCAAACTTTGGTATCTTCAGTTTTGATTGGTTTATTCTGGAGGTTTTATGCATATCTTTCCATTTATTCTGCACAATGTAATAGCAGAGGAAAGATAGGTGGGCTAGAAGGAAGGGCGAAATGTTCTTTCTATATAAAAATTATTTATAACCCTACCACCTTATGACTTCCATCATTTTACATGATTAAACAATAACTGGGATTCTTACAGGAGATCTTTAATTATTAACAATAAAGCAAAGGAGAGGAATGGGTGGGGAATCTAAAAGTCATTTCTGTCTGTGTCGTGCGCTTTGGGGAACACAAAATTAGCCTTTTTGATCAAGTTCGACATGAGCTAATTACTAAAATTACTTTTCCTTTCCCAGCTGATCCCAAGCCCTGGCAGACTCCCTCCAGGGTTGCGGGGACAGGGACTCAAACATGTGCTGTGGGGAATTCAAGAGCCTGAGACTCTCTCTGCACATGGATAATCGCTGTGGCGAATTCAAGAGCCTGAGACTCCGCACATGGGTAATCGAGATCTGGTTGCAAATCAGTCTCAGTCATCATTGTACTGCGAGGTCCTCCAGGATTTCAGCCTCTTTATCCTCGGAGTGATCTTGAAAGGCAGATTCCATCCAAGTTTCCAAATACCCAGGAAACAATCTGATGATATGCGGCACAGAATCCAGGAAAGGACACAGTTACGCATACCACTGACTTTAATTCTAGTAACAATGCGCATTACCATTGATAGTTTGCCTTAGGTCTAGCTCTACTTTATTTTTTCCAATGTACAAACTCTTTGGATTTTATGTAAAATGGAGTGGGACAAAGGAAACACGGCACTTGAAGGAGAATGGTTTAAGTATCCTGGAAGTTTCTCGGACTAGAAAAAGAGGTGGAAGCTCAAGGCTAAAGTGACCCGTTGTCCTGGCCTGAACTCAGGGTTCCCTGTAGCTAAGGCACATAAGAGAGGAGGAGCCGTCCTATGGCTCCTGTTTGCGTCTCTTCCTTTCTCTGAGGAAGACTGCCAGGCTCACAGTTCTGCTCTTTCAGAAACGGTGCTTCTAAAAGGTAGGTGTCGCTTCCCGAGAAAGGCTGATGCTTTTCTCTTGATTTTGGCAAAAATAATAAACCAGGATAGGAACTTAAATGGCTCAGCCTAAGTCCTGCTAGGACTTGGGTCCTTCATGTCT
>PVJA010001265.1:0-108146 GCA_004027025.1 Myocastor coypus | reverse complement strand
TAGCACCATCACTGACGCCTATTCTGATGAGCTATGTACCGAGAGGCACTGAGTCAAGCAGAGCCCACAGTAAGGGAAAGTATCAGCCATGGCTAGTGAGATTTGGATACAAAGCTCAAACGCTGTGGACCTGACGGTCATAAGAATAGATTGTCCTACCTGTAGTTTAGGGCTGTGTTATGGACCTACTAGGTGTGCTTTCGTGGAAAACACACTGCCTCCAGCAGTGGTGAAACCTGACAGGCAGAGAAAAGCAGAACCTTTTCCGAGAGGTGAATAACTTGGGCTACGGGATGCTTCCTCCGCATAGCTGAGACGTTCTTAGAACCGTAGGCAACGGTGGACGGCAAACACTCCGCCGAGTCAATGTTCCCCTCTCCTCTCCATCTTCACAGGGGTCAGAGCTGTAGCACTGCTTGGTGGGCCTTCCTGCCCCTTCCCGTTCTTTTCACCGTAAATGCTTACACATCTGATTTCACCTTGGCACCTGCTTAACGCAGATGTGATTTAATGTGGAGCCTTTATTTGGTCTTTCAACACTGGACATCACACAGATTTGTCGCAAGACAGCAATGGTATTTCAAGGAGTTAAGCCCAAATGGGTGAGCACTTCAACGATCTCCTGTTTTCTGGTGATCGACTGGCTATAGGAAGCTGCATGGCAGGCACAGAGTGGCTGTGGAAGAGAACCTGCCAACAGGGAGGACACACGAGGGTGATTCAGCGGTCACTGCTAGTATAAAGGGCTGATGACTAGCAGTTTGCTCTAGTGAAGGAGAGGAGGAGGAAGGAGCCAACACGGAACAGCTAGATGCATCTTCCATGAAACAGAATTCTCAGGAAGGTATTCACACATTGTCCGCAGCAGGAGGGCTACCTGCAAGTAGATATCTATCTGAAAATATGTAGAATTTTTAAAGAAGAGGTCTTACTCACTGAAATTCTCCTCAGGTATTAGGGCTGGGTGTTTATTTGCAAAAAATGGAGAAGGAGAGAAAATGGAAGTTTGAGGATCACTGACTTCCGAGGAACTTTTTCCATGTGAAATACTCTGTGTGGCAGCTGTGCGTTCAGCAGCTCACCTACGAAAATGCCCAAGAGAAGATCGTGGATGGTGCTGGAGTGGAGGACAGCGGGGAGTGGGTGGGCGTGGGTGGGCGTGGATGGGAGTGGGTGGGGAGTGGGTGGGCAGGCACGGCAGACTCACGCTCGCGCTGGGCAGGAAACGAAGTACAGAGAAAGCTGCTTCCCCTTGGGAGCCTTTTCTCCACATTGCGCAGATGGGTGGGTTCTCACTGTTGTCTCTTCATCCTGCTAACCGCCCCCCACGCACCTGTCTGCCACCCTTTCAGCTTTAAAAACAGTCTTATTGCACTGAAGAGTACCCGTTAGGGTTAATGAAATACTCTTTCCTCTAGAAATATCTCCTTTGTAAAATTGAGGAAATTGCTTGGAAATAGGTGGACTTTGATTTTCCTGTTCACTGCCTTGAGTTCTGTTTTAAAGATTTATGATTTTCAACTTAATTACATACCTTCACCATCAGGCAGTATGGTGACCATGCTTGTGCAGGATTGGGAAGGACTCATTTGTATGTTTTTACAATGTTTTCATTACTGCCCAAAGCCAGGGGAAAGAGATTGATTTATTGATTGATTCTGTGTTGGCTGGAACAAAAAAACAATCCCTCTACATTGAAGTCTTTTGATAAACATTGAGAAATAAGGCTTTGAAGCATCTCAGTGATTCAACCTGACATCTTTGGTTCAGAAATTTCCTTATACACGTTCCACAGAAGCATTTTAAAACATGGGTGGCCGGTCCATAGCCAGATACACTGTCCTTCTGTACTTCACTCATAGAGTCATTTCCCTGGACTTGGTGTCACCAGAAATGTTTTGTGGTGACACCCAAAGAAGGCAAAATCAAGCATAAGCATTAGCATTGATTCTAGCCTCTTGGTATTATCACATCTTAAGTTTTGAGTGCTTACATGAAATATATAACCACTTTTATTCAAGAAACTTGCAGTTAATTGCTCTCTATGCACATTAGCAAAGGCTCAGAAGTTGAGTGAAATAAAGGCGTCTCTTTAAAACTGAAAATAAAAAGGTCTGAAGCAGGGATAGAGAGCTCAGGGGCACAGTGTCTGTCTGGCAAGCATCAAGTCCTGAGATCAATTCTTGATACAGAAAAAAGAAAAGGAAAGAAAGGAAGAAAGAAAGAAAGAAAGAAAGAAAGAAAGAAAGAAAGAGGTCACCTTCCTTTCTTCCTTTCTCCATGCAAAGCAGAAGAAGCCCCCAGGGTTCCCTGGGAGCTCAGGTGGCTCTGGCGCAAGTCACACACTCAAGCTCTTCTCCCAGATAGGCACAGAAGGTACAGCAGGCCGGCCGGCCCCCAAAAGCCCAAGGAACAGGATTCATGTGTTCTGTAAGTGAGCTAGGCCTTGGGTGACTCTGCCAACCCCAACGGATGACAAGCTACACTTCAGGTACATTGCTTTTGTTCTCCTGGCAAAGGAGAACCGGCTTCCTGTGAGAAGGCAAGAGCTGATTCTGAGGTGTGGCTGGAATGGCATTGGGGTGAAGTTGAGCTCCTGAAATCAGGTGGAGGAGCTATGCTGCCAAGACTATCTCTTTCTCTGCCGTGCTGCCTTCTGGAAGCCACCGCCTACAAACTCTACACCTGTGCGTAGGAGGCCTTCACCTTTGCCAGTGGGTTCTGTGAAGCTTGTGCTGCTCTGGAGATCCACTAGTTGCCAATATTCTTTTCCCCCCTTTCTCTGATCACTTACTACCATTTGTCCTCAGACACACAATGAACTAGACTTTCTAGCATCCCAACAGTGCTCTGTCCCTGAAGTGTCCTCTCACCCAAATGTCTTCTTGATACTTCTCCACCTGAAATCACTGTATTCATTTTCAAGAGGCAGCACCACTCTAACTTTATGAAATTGCTTCTGTTATCTTCTGACAGGTGAAAATGACCACTCCTTCTGGGCAACTGTAGTACTCTACATGTGTTGTCCGGTTATAATCAAGTGATCTTTTCCAAAGTGATGTTTCTTAACGTAAATGAGGAATTCCTTCAGGACTGATCTGAATCCCTTTCAGCCGTATGTTAACGGTTTCAGATCATCTCCCCTCTCCCAAATGTGATTTCGGTGGTAAGCGTAAGGAGGTAGAGCTAGTATACGAGAATGGGAAACCTTGAATTACCACCAAGCAAAACTGAAGCAAAATACAATATATAAAATGTGATGTGTCATCTTGGCCAGCCGTCAGTGTCCATTTCTTGGAGTACATGCTAGTCTAGATATTGCAATGTTTTACAGCTGCACATCAGTAAAACACTGACTTTAAGTAAAGGTCACCTTCAATGATACAGGAGAGTCTCACCCAACCAGTTGAAAGCCTTAAGTGTGGACAGTGAAATTACCAGTAACAGAAGGAATGGTGCATCAAGACAGCAACAGAGAACTTTGAATTTCCAGGCTGAGTAGCTCCTCTATAAATCTCAGAGTCCTGACTAGGAAATTAAGTCCAGACTGAGCTTTTACCTTTCTGCTTCGTCCTATAGAATGCCGAATTGTCAACTTCCATAAGCAAGTAAGCCATCCCTTCAAATAAACTTATCTACATCTATTTATAACACACACACACACACACACACACACACACACACGCACACATACTCTTTTGGTTCTTTTTCTCTAAAGGACTGAATGGTGTATAGACCAAGTAGCTGGAAGAAAGTCAAAGCTGTGATAAGATTCAAAAGTAGAGATAAGAAACGGGAAAGCTAAGCAATCAGCATTAGCAGAAAAAGTGATTGGTGGAAATGCAGTGCTTCACAGGTGAACTGCAAAGACTCTTTGAAAATGTGTCCAAGGTGGGAAACACAATGTAGCACACTGTGGAACCTAAAAGACATTTAATAAGTATTGCTGAATAAACAGATGCATTTGTGAGTGAATCGTGCGATATGTACTCAGCACATAAATTTGGTAGTTGACAGTACCAGAAATCAGTATTCCTGGAACAGTAATGACTCCTCATCAAATTAGTGGCCAGCTAGGATAACTGCTCTTTCCCAGTCATTATTCAGACATCAAAATGATCAAATTATAAAATAATAGAGTTTGACTTTTAGAAATTTCATCCCGCTAAGTGCAGTAGCTTTCTCACCACAAGAACGATGCTGAAAAAGGTCCAGGGGTGGCCCCCTAGTGCCAGCCGCTTGGCGTGCCATTGATGCCACATGGAAGCTGTCAAGAGGCTGTGCCACCTGTTTGCCATGCGCATCATCCTTCTAGTAACATCTGCTCGCTCGGCTAAGGATCAATTGTCTCCACAGAAGGGATATTGTTGCCAGTCCCCAGGGAAAAATCCCTGATTGCCGGGCCAGCTTTGAACCCCATCCCAGAAGCTTGGTTTCAGCTTCTAGATATTACTTAATATCCATCAAAGAGTTTTACTCTTTCCCTCTGAGTTTGTGAAAAAAAAAAACACACACACACACACACACACACACACACACACACACACCTCAGTGAATAGCAGACTGCATTGTGGCTTTTAAAGGAGTTTAGACAAAGCCATAAATTGCAGCACTGGGCTGACTACTAGATAGCTAGCACCATGATAAGTGTGTGAATCCAACTTTTCTTCTATTGAACAATCTTTTATTGCTTCCTATGGTGCCCAAATTCCCTTTAAACATTTTAAGTCCATGAAAGTTTGTTGATGTGTGCTGCTTCTAATGTAATTTCAATTCCTGCAGTAAATGGTTGGTTTACAAGAAAACAAAAAAAGGGTATTAAAAGAGAGTAACAAACAAGAAAAAATGCCATAGGATTGACTGGTTACAATTTTGTATAAATTTCTATGTAAAAATGTGTAACTTCTTTTACCACATTCTGTAGAGATTTGTTAGAATATCAACGATTGGTGGAAAATACAGATTGCAAGTTAAGTCTAAGACACATTTAATATTCAGAAAGACAGTGACGTTAGGCTCAAGTATCCATGTTATAGAATAATAGTATCACTAAGCTTCTCTTCTGGAGGTTTAACAATTTAAGTTTAAAGACCAAAAATTAGAGAAAAAGAAGGGCTACAAGGATTGCCAATATTTTGGCCCTAAGCCCTTCAAGGTCAGTGAGGACTCAGGACATAAGAGAACCTGTGCTGTAACATTCTATAACTTAGTGATTTCCCAAATTTTCTGTTGAAGGGTATTTTGAGGGGCACAGAGGAAAGGAATTGATGATATATAGTGTGCCTAAGGAGAGTCATCTAGAGAGAAAACATTTTCTCAGGCTTTCACAGAGAGCAAACTGCTGAAGCAATGGCTGTGACTCATCTGTGACTCATCCAGATGGCCGACACTGACAACAGTTCTACAAAGCACTGTACATGGTTTCAAGGTAAATCTCAAGGGGATTTGACTGAACTTGGGAGACACAAAAGTTACATGCTTTGTTATACAAGTCTTGCTTTAAGTTGCGCTTAACCACCACAAAGCATAAAAAGTAGAGCTAGGTTAGTATGTTGAGCTGTAAAAGGCTTAAATTAACAGCTTCCAACATTGCCAGTTCTGCCAATAACCCACTACAATTATGGAAAATAGGACTATGTATACAACTACTTTCTCTTAGTTCAATGAGAAGAAATTTTTGTATCAATAATGATTAGAAAAATTATCGTGTCTGCATCCTGTGCTCTAAATAACTACTGAGAGGATATCAATATGCATTGTATCAATTATTGGGGATGTGCTACTACCGTGTTTTGAAACGGTTGCATTGTTATTTCTTATTAAAAGTAATAAAAAGAGGAAAAAAACTAACTACCAAAAAAGTTTATTGAACATATACTATATTCAAGATGTTATTGAGGGAGGGGAATCCAAAAGGAAGAATGCCTCTCCTGCAGTTGTTACCCACCTCGTTGCAGTGTTAATATAAGGTAACAAAACAGAAAGATGCAGGCTGATCCACATATAGGGGAACAAAAAAGCCAAGCAATTTTTAAGGGGAGCAGTGTAACCAAAACCAATGTAAGTATGAAATAGTTTGGCAAAGCAATGCTATACATGAATAAAATTCCAAGAGACATTCTTTGGCGAATTCTGAAATTAAACCTAGAGATCCATTATTTCCCTGGAGAGTTTCCCATCTATCAGTACTTTCCAACATAGTAGTTTGGGGTGGGGACCATATGGATTCTGAGATCAAATAAATTTGAGATTAAGAACTACATATTTATACTCCACCCCTTTTCCTTCACCAAGATATTTCTAATCAACTTTAGGTACCTAGACATTTTTAAAAGATTTTAAGGGGCAAAGTATTAACTTGTTAAAAATTTTAAGATAGCCACATGGAAAAGATTCTGATTGGGAAATATTTACATGGAGACTCAGGATGGCTTTAAGGTAGCATCTAAAGATGACCCTTAGGGAAAGGACTGTCACAGAGAACAATGGGCTTTTATCTGGGCAGAGTGGCTTTTCCTTGTGTCAGGTGCCCTGGCTACTTGCTTCTTCCAAAACTGACATTGCTTTGGTATCTTGCCTTCTCATTTCTTTGGGACAAGAAGCTCCGTCTCCCAACACACAGCTAAAGTGTCTGAAATGATTTTGAGGTCTGGAGAATTCATGGCTGAGAAATTGCAACACCGTTACCAGGATTGCCTAGTGAGAGTTTTGCCCAAACTGAGCAGTGGTGTGTTTTCTGCTGATGGGGTTCCTACATGGGACAATCCATTTACATGGAGCCTTTATGGCTTGGTCAGGTTATTTGAGAAAGGAGCCAGGTTGCCAGGAGTATTCCTGAGGATGAGAACACGAGTTTGCAAGCAATCTGACAGGCCGGAGCTCATCTATTGAGAAGGCAAGAGACCACGGAGAGCGTCAGCCTGGCTACTGGGATGCAGCACTTAAGGTGACTTCCTTTTGGGAAAGAAGTGGAGAGAAGTGGTGTGGAGGAGATCATTTATTTTCTTTCTTATTTGCCTACCCAACTCTAGACTGGACAATCTGCACAGTCCAAGTCTACAAAACCTCTTTCTATGTTTTTTTTAATGTATTTGGAACAGGGTCTCACTACACAGCTTGGACTCGTAACAATCCTATTGTTTTCAGCCTCCCTAGCCCTGGGATTACAGGCATGTGCCGCCATGTCTGGTATCAGTGGCCAGCTCAGCAGATCCAGGGTTGGGGTTTGGCATGGCATGTGGTGCCAGAGATTGAATCCTGGTTTCTGTGCCTGCCTATGCAGGCTGAGCTCTCCTCCCAGCCCTTGAAAACCTCTTTTATCCCCTCCTTTTCTTTCTGATCCCTCTTAAATTTCTATAAATATATACACCTCACCTATAGTGTGGCTTTACCATGAACTTCTAGGAATTCCTTTAATATATATCACCCTTTTTGTTATCTCACTAAGCTCTGCCTTTATGGAAGAAAACATTGTATCATAAATGCAGTATGCCAAAAGAACACTTGACATATCTCCATTTAATAGTTAAAAATAGTAAAGCACTTTAAAGGATTTTCAAGTTTCTCAATAACTCTCTCACTGTGTTTCCAATTTATTAGTCAGTTTCCCCCCAGAGCTGCCCCCTCACCACTCCTCAGAGCTCTGAAGTGATTGGCCAGTAGCCCTGTGATGAGGCAGGAGCCTCTGCCCTGCTGCTTGGTCTCTTCCCACCCTCAGTCAGTGAAAGCGCCCTGGCACAGCATGGCGTTGTCCTGAGAAGGCTGGAGATTGCGCATGCTCACTCTGCACTCACTCGGGTTCCTGATGTAGGCAGTCTTAACGAACTTCCCTATCACACGTTTCCGCCCCTAGCTTCTGTAATCTACTCAAGCATTCCGATGGGCAGTGTGCTATCTTTAGTCTGGGAAACCCTCTAAAAGCCCTCAGCTCAATCATCAAGTCCTGTTTTTCCTTCCATTATGTCAAAACTGAATGACTCTCTAACAAGAAAGCATTAGAATATGGTGGCCCCAGGCCCATCTGATGCTGAGATACACCATCCCCATCTCCACGGGGCTCTGTCCCCATGCAGGATCTATATTCTGACTTTAGCCCTTGGGAAAAACCAGAGGGAAACATTTCATAAGGAAGTCATGCACTGACCTCTGTCCTTTACCCACAGTTCTCGGGCATCCTTTGCAATTCTCCGTTTCCTCTGCATGGATGGAAAAGGATTGATGGGCAACACTTAGCTATATGGTTCTTCCTCTGTGGGTTTGTTGGGGCAGAGAAAATGTTGTCTTCTTAAGTATCTCTGAGTGGATCACTTCTGGTGCATACAAGTTGGTGCCTTTTGGACTTAGAAATCGAGAATGTAGCTTTCCCTGGGGGCCATCTCATCGCTCGTGAGCAGATGCACCACAGCTGGCCTGCCTCTGGGCAAAGGCTGTTGTTACGGAGTCAGCATAGATCACAGGAAGCTGCACTTGGAAATATTTGTAGAGTAGCTGTACATTCTTAGGGGGCATGCCGTGGCAACGCAATGCATGCATGCACTGAGTACTAATAAAGTCAGGGCAACAAACATTTCCATGTCCAAACAGTAATCACATCTATGTGCTGGGAAATGCATACTCTTTGGTAGTCATTTTTGAAAATACCATAGAGCATTTTAACCAGTAGTTACCTTACCCTTCTGTAGGGAAAAAAAGGAACAGAAAAAAATGCCGATAGTGCTGTGCACTGTCTTATCTTGCTCATCATTCTGTTCCCCACCCCCCTTTTTGTCCTTCATAGTCTTTAGTGGGAAATACTCATTTCTTTCTTCAAGCGTAACTTTTTAGATTTCAAAACTGAGGGCATGTGGCATTTGTCTTTTTTTGTAGGCTACTTTGCTTGACATAATGAACTCTAATCCAGTGCCTGTTTCTGCAGGTGATAGTATTTCACTGTTCTGTAATGGCTGAATAAGAGCCCACATGTACATTATCACATTGTTTTTTATCTGTCCACGCATTTATGAGCATCCAGGTGGATTGCTGTTTTTGGATACTGTCACTGATGCTACAATACATGTGGGAAAGCAACTTACACGGTGCTATGATCATATTATCACCTTGACTGTATCCCCAGTAGTGGGACTGCTGGAGCATGCAGTAGCTCTGTTTAGTTAATAAGGCATCTGCATATAGAGCACAGGGAACGGCCATGATGATCAGGTTTGGGAATTCTAATGGATCATAGTGAGGACATAGTTTTCTTTCATCTTCTGTTAGCCAGAATGCTGTCATAGGACCATACCTACTTGCAAGGGAATCTTAAAAACGTAGCCTAAGTGGATCCAGTCCACCAAAATATGTATGCACACTTTAAGGAAAAAAAAAAAAATAACAAGCATACAGAAGCTAGTGACTACTACATTGAGCACCCCTTTTAATTATAGAGGCCAAAGATAGCTTGTATCATTCTCAGGATGCCTCAATAAATTTATTGTGAGAATATTTGTATGAGTTTTTCTTTTTATGAAGTGCATTGTTATGGTTTATGTCTAGTTGTCCCCCTAAAGCCTCATGCAATCATCAGGCGCGGACTTCCAGAGTTTGAGACTTGATTCTTAATCCCTGGGATTATGTGTTTTAGTACTGATGGGATTATGGGTCTAAGTACTTCTGGGATTACGGGTGTAGCCTAAGGCGGATAGGCTGAGGCAGAGAGCCTGAATGTAATAGAAAGAGAGACAGAGAGACAGACTCAAGCTGTTGCTCTGCTACCCTGAATGAGTGTCATTGCTCTCTGCTCCCCTGGTTATTCTGTTGCCTCTGTCACCATTGTTGCTGTTCCGCTGCCATGAACTGCTGCTCTCTGCCATGTGCCTCTCTGCCTTGGAGCCAGCCAAGTACAGACTGAGACCTCCAGTAACTGTGAGCTAAATAAACCTTTCCTTCCTCCATTTTGGGTGTCAGATATTTGTCCCAGCAATGAGAGACAAGTAACTAAGACATGCATACATTTTTTGATAGATCCTATAAGTTCAGGAAGAAGAAAAGTGTAGGTTTGTGCACTGCTAACCATTTTCCAAAGGAGGAGCTAGTCAGTGTTCCCTGCAGTAAGATGTCCTACTGGGAGGCAACATTTCACAGAGCTGGCAGTCCCCCTCCATGCAGGCAACACCCTAAAAGGTTGTGGAATATTTCTTCTAGAGTGGGATCTTAATTTACATTTGATAATCTTATTTTTCTAATTTTGAAAGCTCAACAGATCACCAAGTTTATTAATACTTATCCCCAAAGATGTAAATTTTGCTCTTGTATCTAATGAGCAGAATAATGCCAACTTTCAGAAATACTGGTGCCCAGTTTTGGATATTTCCCTCATAATTTATTTATATGCATGGGTATGCCTAACTCTGTACTATACATAATTAATGGGTAGTAACATAGTTTCCTCTTTGAATAAAAAGCTTTGCATTTGCTTTATAAGTAATTCTGTAATTTTTTCAGCAAAACTTATAAACTAAGTTTTCTGATGCTATTATGCCGGAATGAATCTGAGATAAGGTTCATAATTCTTTTCCATTAGGAAATAACCTCAAGGAATTTCTGTGCACATCGAATGTAAGGTTTGTACAATTATTTATAAAAATAATCACAGAAGTGATATGTGCATTATAACTTAGATGAATGAAATCAATTTGCTATAGCAAACGTACTCTAGCAAATATCGTCATCTCTTGTAAGAACAGATAGTAAATACAAGACCCATAACAAGAACATAATCTATTTTTGCATCACTTCTAGCCTCAAGGTTACCAGTTACATTCCATGAGAAATGACAATAAAATACTACACTTAAAGATCAGAAGATTTTAAAGGAGGTTATAGTCACTCTTAGCAACTATTCTGCCTATAAACTTAATTGTATATTTTGAAGATCTAGAGTATTTTTTCACCAGTCCACTGCTTTGCACTCTCCAAAGTACTTAGGTTTAACTCTCTTATTCTAATTTCTTATTGACTATAATTATGGCCTACGGTCAGTGGCTTCAGTATAAAAGTTTTGTATCCACTGAATACAGGATTATGGGCTTCTCTGTTTCTATTTTCCCTTAGAAAATATCACTGAGATGCAATATTATAAAATGTAAATTTAGATCCTGTTCCAAAATAATGGTGATTGTAATCTTGTAGAAGGTTGTTTTCACTGAGAGGAACTGTTAGCTCTGTAAATTCTTGTTTTGTTCTGGAGTGACAATTACTGAGCAATATATTAAGTATTTTAATAAACAAAGAGAGGTTATTTGAAAATCCAAAACAAAGCTATTTATTTCCTTATTTATGATTATATTTATAAATAGTTGGGTACTCTTCAGAGTCTCTCTGTGTGTATGGGGGTTGTGTCTCTGTCTGTCTGTCTGTCTGTTGGTCAGTCTGTTGGTCCGTCTGTCTGTAACCATCAATTACAACTTCTGAACCAAAGCTAGATTTGGTCCTTCTGTCTCAACAGTTGACTACGTATGGATTTAAAAGCTGAAACACTAAAATACTGACCAATGTTTCAGGGATTTCTTTAGGAAATGAGCATCTTTAGTACATTCAAAACATGCTTTAAAATTCAAATAATCTTCCTGGGCATCATTTCTCCGTATAATGAGAGCAGAGACCACTGCTACACAGACAAGTGGCCTCTCTCTTCAGCTCACCTTCCTCATCTTGCCCTCTGCCAACTTCTTACTTCCTACCCAGCTTTATTTATTTATTTTTTTTATGAGCAGAACATATTTATTGAAGGAAAGGAAGCTCCTGTTCAAGAGAAGGACAGGAGGGGCGTCCCGAGTGGGTGTCCCCCTTACCCGGCTTTAGAAACAGAAGCTTCTTGCTCCTGTTTAGCGCCCTGGTGACTCACTTCTAGTAGGCCTTCAGGATCACTCCCTCCTCTCATCCAGCCTTCTGTTGCCCTTCAATCCTACCCCACCTGCACCCCATGCTCTTGGCACCTACCTGGGCAGGAAGAGGGCATGAGTTAAAGCTCCCAATCAAATAAGGAGGAATCCCTGAGGAGAGGGGCAGCAGGGTTTCGGGGCTGAGACTGTTGCCTTTCCCCAAGTCCTCTGGTGGGTGGAATATTAGGTAGTGTGAGCTGTTGAGTATTCACATGAAGCACATGGTGCCCATTTGCACTTTTTATTGACATAAATGTTTTTAATGTTTTCCTTTTGAAGAATCAGCACTTAAACTGAAAATTTATAGATAAAATTAGATCCCCCCCCCCAAAAAAAAAAAAACAAAAACAAAAACTAAGGGACTAGTAAAGGCATTCTAAAGAGTTGGAGAGGAGAGCAGTTAAAGTGCCGCCTTTGCCTGGTGGAGATGAAGGGCTTTGAAACTCGCTGGGGCTCAGGATGGTGCAGCTGGTGAGTGAAACCTGAGGTCCTCTCCTCCTTGCCTCCACTGGAGGGACTCAGAGCCTGGAGACACGCAAGAACACCAGACACATGGCGGGTCCCTGTAAAAGGTGCACTATGTGGACAGAGGGGACTAGAGTTGTGGAAGTGTCTTATGTAACAGTAACAGTGGGGCCAACAGGTAGTAAGTAAGGGGACAAAGATGGGAGGGATAGAATTAAGCAGGCAGAGCCACCTCTTCTACTTTTCTTTTTTGTCAGTAGTCAGGCTGTACTTGAATCTGTTGTATTGCCAGCTGAACTTAATCAGAATGTGATACACAATAATCCAGTCAACCCCCATATATCTAATTGTAAATGGTCACAGCCATC
Organism: Myocastor coypus; assembly: GCA_004027025.1. NCBI lineage: Eukaryota > Metazoa > Chordata > Mammalia > Rodentia > Myocastoridae > Myocastor > Myocastor coypus. The sequence goes on along the minus strand of PVJA010001265.1, from coordinate 95,395 downwards.
ACCATATTCCGATATCAAAGGAGTGAGTCCTCAGTCAAATAGTGCCTGCTTAATTTTAGTATATTGGAAAGGTTAGTTCTAGGATAGATATAAAAACCAAGAATCACCTACATGTAGAAGACTTCTGGAAGTACACACACTTTTTAGGAAATTATCTACACCAGTTGTAAGGTTATCTAATATAAAAAATCTACAAGCATCAACACAGAAGAGAAAATAAAATGGACAATAGAAAAGGACAACATGAAGAAGCAAAATGAAACCCAATGTCTGACCCATACAGAACAAATCCAGAGCACAAAGAGACACAGCAGTTCATAAACCATGGGGCTGGCTAGGTAGCTCAGTGGTCTAATTGTCTGTCTAGCAAGTACAAGGACCTGGTTCAATCCCAGGTACCACATGCCATGCCGGGCACCAAAACCAGGTATGGTGGCACATGCCTGTAATCCCAGTACTAGGGTGGAATAGACAGGAGGATCACTATGAGTCTGAGCTGCACAGTGAGACCTCACAACAAATGAATAAATAAATAATCATAAAATAATAAATGGAGCTCTCTGAAAGGACAGCAGCAGAAGTGAAAAAACAAATGGAAGAGAGTATAGAAAAATTATTTCCTAGGTACATAAAAATGACTATCAAAATAACCAACATTAAAGCAGACACAGATAAACACTATAGCCCAACAAAACTGGAAATCAATGACAAAGGAATCACAAAAACTACACTAAAAACTGAAAATTGAACAACACCCTTCTGAACACCCATGGACCACAGAGGATATAAAAGATAAAATTATACAGTACATACATTAGATGATACTGTTGATGCAACATACCAAAATATATGGGACTCAATGAAAGCAGTCCTACAAAGGAAATTTGTAGCAATGAACTTACACATTAGGAAAACAGAATGAACTTAAATTTTAAAAAAAATGTAATTTTGGACCTCACACTTCCATAAAAGGAAGAACAAATAAAATATAAATCTCATATAAGGGAGTAAGTTATAAAATAAGAGCAGAAATTAATGTATTAGAGACTACAATAAGAATACAAAGAATCAATGAATTGAAATGTTCATTCTTTGAAAGAATAAATAAAATAGATAAAACATCAGCCAACAAAAAGAAAGAAAATGCAAGTTAAAGCAGCTAGGAATCAAAATATGGAACTAACAATGAACCCACTGAAAGCCAAAAGATAATGAATGTTTACCATGAGAACTGATATCCTAATAAAATGGGAAACACAAAAGAAATGGACAGATTCCTGGACACAAACAAATTTCCAATACTAGATCAAGAAGAAATAAATTTTCTGAATAATCTGATAACAACCGATAAAACTGAAAATGTAATTAAAGATTTAACAAGAAAGAAAAGCCCAGGAACTAATAGATTCGCTGTTGAATTACACAAGAAATTTAGAGAAGAGCAAATGCCACTAATATTGATACTCTTTAAGAAAACTGCAAAGGAAGCAGTCTTTGCAAAATCATTCTTGGAGGCAAGTATTATCCTGACTCCAAAACGAGAGAAGAGCACAACCAGAAAGGGAAGGTGCAAGCCAGTATGCCTAATGAATATAGACGGCAATAGCTTCAGTAAGATATTGGCCTACAGCTTGCAGAAGCTCCTCATACATCACGACCATAGGATTCATCCCAGGAATATAGTGACAGCAATGTATATGTCAATAAGTTTAATACATTATGTGAACAGAATCAAAGACAAAAATCACATGATCATCTCAATATATTCCCCCCCTCCAAAAAAACAAAAAGCATTAACACAGTCCAACACCCTTGGTGATAAAAAATTGAAATTGTCTTTCCCTCAATCTATTCGAAGCCATCATGAGCAATAAACAGCTAACATCATATTAAATAGTCAAAAACAGAAGGTCTTTGGGCTGGCCAAATAGCTCAGAGGACTAAAGCACCTGCTGAGGCAGAGTGCAGTGGCTGGGGTTCGATTCCCACTTTGCCATGCTGGCCCCACCTCGAGGACACACTGAGACAGTGACTGAGACTGGGTGTGGAGGTGTGTGGCTATAACCCCAGCGCCTGGGAAGCTGCAAGCAGGAGGATCACAAGTCTGATCTGTGTTGTAAGACCCTGTAGACCCTGTACTAAAAACATTTTTAAAAATGGAAGATTTTTACTCTAAAGCCAGGAAGAAGACCAGAATATCCAGTATCACCAGTCCTATTCAGTGTACACCTAGAAACACTAGCATTAGCAATTAGATAGGAGAAAAACATAAAAGAAATCAAGAAATGAAGATGTTAGATCATCATTCTTTGCAGATAAGATGCTAATTTATATAGAAGACCCCAAAGTTCCACCAAAATCCGTTTAATTGAGGATCCCAATTCAGCAGTATAGTAGGATACAAATTCAACAATCAAAGTCAATAGCATTGCTGTACAGAAGCATCAAATTCACAGAGAAATTAAGGAAGGTATGCCTTTCACAATAACATCTAAAATAGTGAAATATATAGGAATAAATCTAGCAAAGGATGTAAAAGCATATGCAGAGTGAAAATTACAGTACCCCGAAGAAGGAGGGAAAGAAAATTTCAGAAAATGGACAGATATTCCTTGCTTTTGAATAGGAAGAACCAACATAGGGAAAACGGCCATACTCCCAAAACTGCTATATCAATTGAATGCAATCCCAGTCAAAATGCCATTCACACACCACACAAATGTAGAGAAAACATTCGTAAGATTCTTTTGAAACTAGAAGAGACCTAAATTAGCAAAAGCAATTCTGCATAACAAAGGCAAATTGGGAGTATAACAATCTCAGCCATTAAATTATACTATAAAGCTACTTTGATGAATGCAGCATGGTTTGGGGGGAAAAAAATAAAAAGCAGACCTAAGGATCAGTAGAACAGAACAGATGATGAAGATGCAACCCAATACACTTAGTCACCTTGTGTTTAACAAAAGTGCCAAACACATTCCCTGGAAGAAAGATAGCTTGCTTGCTTATCTATCTATCTATCTATCTGTCTATGTGCATTTCATTGTTGGAGGGTCTCACTGTGCAGCTCCTGATCCTCTTGTTTTCAGTTTCCCCGGAGCTGGGATTACAGGTGTGCACCACTATTAAAAGACTCTGGCAGGCGCATCCCACTCTTGGGGCAGGTCTGGTGCAGTATGTGGTACAAGGGATCCAAGTGGAGTGCTTGCCCTTGCCTAAACTTACATAAGCAGGCACTTTAGTCCGCTGAGCTGTCTCACTGGCCCAACATAGCCTGTTTAAGAAATGATACTAGAAAGACTTGCTTTCCACAGGCTGAAGACTAAAACAAGACACACGTGTATCATTATGTACTAAAGTCAGCTTGGATGAAATCTAAACATTAAAATATGAACACTAAATTTACTGGAAGAGCACATATGTAGAAATCTCAAACATATAGGTATAGGCAGAGCCTTCCTAAACAAAACCTAGACTTCAACGCAAATATTACAAAGAATCAAAAAAATGGGATCTCATCTTATTAAAAAATCTTCCACACAGAGTGCAAAGGAAACCCATGGAGGGGGAAAAATTGTAGCCAGTTATGCTTCACAGGACTTACATCTAGATTATATAAAGAACTGAAAAGAATTAGACTCACCAAATTCAAATACTCAATCCTATATGGGAATCTAAGATGAATATACACTTCTCAAATGAAGAAATACAAATGACAATATATGAAAAACTGGCTCAGTGAATGTGCCGGTAGGTGAGGGTCTTCTTGTGTGCCATCTTTGCTCGCACAGCTGGGCCTCTACACACACAACCATGTCGGAGGGACCTGCAGTGGGCATTGATTTTGGCACTACCTCTTCTTGTTTGGGTGTCTTCCAGCATGGAAAAGTGGAGATAATTGCCATTGATCAGGGAAATCAAACCACTCTACCTACGTCACTTTCACTGGCACCAAGTGACTGATTGGAGATGCTGCAAAAAATCCAGAGCTCTGAACCCCGCCAAGGCAGATTTTGATGCTAAGTGTCTGATTAGGCATAGATTTGATGATGCTATTGTTCACTCTGATATGAAGCACTGGCCCTTCATAGTGGTGAATGATGCAGGCAGGTCCAAGGTTCAAGTAGCATACAAAAGAGAGACAAAGAGCTTCTACCCAGAGGCGGTGTCTTCTATGGCGCTGACAAAGATGAAGGAGACTGCAGAAACCAAAGGCATCCACAATGTTTCTGTAGCCGATAAAAGTACAGGAAAGAGAACAAGATTACCGTCACTAAAGATAAGGGCCATTTGTGCAAGGAGGATGTGGAGCGAATGGTCTAAGAAGTAGAGAAGTGCGAAGTTGAAGATGGGAAGCAAAAGGACAAAAGTGTTCTCCAGGAATTCACCGGAGTCCTGTTTTCAACATGAAAGCAACTGTTGAAGATGAGAAACTTCAGGGCAAGATTAATGACGACAAACAGAAGACTCTTGACAAGTGTAAGGAAATCATCAGCTGGCTGGATGAGAATCAGACTGCGGAGAAAAAGAGAATTTGCACATCCACAGAAGGAGCTGGACAAAGTCTGCAATCTGGTCATCACAAGCTGTGCCAGAGTGCAGGTGGCATGCTGGGAGGAGCGCCTGGGGGCTTCCCTGGTGGAAGCGCTCCTCCCTCAGGAGGTGTTTTCTCAGGCCCACCAGTGAAGAGGTTGACTAAGCCAGCCCTATAGAACAGATATAGCATTCTTCCACAATCAACCATAAAACTAAAGAATGTAAATGTGTAGCCAATTCTGTGGTAGTTACTAAAGTTGAGTAGCTATAGCAAAGTACTGGACTTTCTCAATATTTGAATAATGGAAATGTACACAGGGAAACATAGCATTGCACTCTTTATGCACTGTACTGTAAGTGGAAATGCAATGTCTTCAATAAAAATATTTATTTATTTATTTATTTATTTACTCACTCACTTACTTACTTACTTACTTACTTGCTTGCTTACTTACTTATTTTTATAGAACCAGGGATCAAACTAAGGACGTTGCACTTACCAGGCAGGCACTTGTGCCCCTGAGCTATCTCTCCAGCACCAAAATATTTAAATTGGCACAAAGAAAGAAAAACTGTTGAACAACATTAATCATTTAAGAGATGCAAATCGAAACTATACTGAGATTCCATCTCACACTAGAAAGACAGTCTATCATCAAGAAGCCAACCAATAATAAATGCTGTAAGGGCTGCAGGGGAGAAAAGGGAACCTTTCTCCACTGTTGGTGGGAGTGTAGACTGGTCCAACCTCTATGGGAATTAGTGTGGAGGTTCCTTTAAAAGCTAGAGACTCCGTTCACCTCAGCTATTCCCCCTCTGCATATATTTCTAGAAGAACTAAAAATATCATAGCATAACAATATATGCACTCTTATGTTTATAGTGGTCCAATTTATAATAGCTACATCTTAGAAAGAACGCAAGTGCCCATCAACCAAAGAATGGATAAAAATGATGTAGATGTCTTAAAAAAAATATACAATGGTGTACTACTCAGCCATAAAGAAAGACAAACTGGAGACTTGTATAGGTAAATGGATGCAATGACGGGCAATACTCAGAAGTGAAATAAATTATACCCACATGTGTAAACCTCATATTGTCTCAGCATTATGAGAAACGGAATGAGAAAATAAGATCCGAAATGAACAACAGCTATAGTGAAGGGGCAAGAAACTGTTAAAAAGTAAAGACAAAGTGCAATGGGGAAAAGAGAAAAGGAATAAAGGATAAAAGAAAAACTGCTTGTACATCATAATTCTCTGAAAAAAAAAAAAAGGTTTGTTCTAGTATTGTTTGGACAAGCTATTTATATATCTTATATCTGAATAGCTGCTATGAAGCCAAACAACAGGCAATGTATTTATTATTATTATTATTATTATTATTATTTGGCTTTTTGAGACAGGGTCTTGCTATGTAGTTCAGGCTGGCCTTTGTAGCCTAGGCTGGTCTCGAACTTACCACAATCCTCCTGCCTCAGCCTCCCAAGTGCTGGGATTACAGGTGTGTGCCACCATGCCCAGAGCTGTATTAATTATTGTAACTCTCTTGCCATCTTTTTTTTTTTTTTTTTTTTCTTCTTCAGTCCTGGGGTTTGAACTCACAACCCTGTGCTTGTCAGACAAGTGCTTATTTTATTGAGCTTTCTCCCCAGCCCCTATTTTATTGTTTTTCTTTTCTAAGTAATTAGAAATGAGCTTTTCCACATGTACTTACCTGACTTAATAGAGCATTTCTGGATGGAGAGGGTCATCTGTGGACTTTCTTGCCCCAACTGCGCTTCTAACATTGTTGGCTAATTTAGCCCATCATTGTGAAAGTGTTCAAGTTGCTGGCAACTACAGTACCCCCTGTGAAAAGTAGATCTTCACACAAATCTGATTTATGAGAAATCTGCCCATCTATTTCTCTATCCTGAGCTCCTGGTTCTACTCACTGAAATTGCCTATAAGAGTCTCATACATCTTCATTATGTTCTAAAGCCCTGTTTTGATTTACCCACTGTCTTCTCTTCCCTTCTATGAGCTCTTATTTACCCAGAAACATTAGCGTGAGACTATAAAACCACATTTCTATCCATCTTGCCCACTGACTGCAAACATCAAAGACCATGTAGAAGAACAAATGATTAATTTCTTTTTCCTGAAGATGAGCTGCCCAAGGACACTCCTTAGCTGTAATAATTGTGATAAAGGAAAAGCCCTCGCTTGGCTGTTCAGGACTGACCATGTGATTTATGCTGAGCCTCCAATGGGCACATCGAGTATGTTAGCATTGCCTTTACCGGCAAGGAAACCCGTTTACTTGTTTCTGCAATCATAATAAAGGCTCATTTCTTGCTCCTTGCTGACAGAAGCAGGCTGAATGTGTTCTGGATTTTAAAGCACCCTATTTATAGCCCCACTGCCAAATGATCTCTATTCATTACAGCGCTGGATTTGCAGTTGATTGTTCTGTCTGGAGATAGACACAGAGGTACACCAGGGGTTTTCCTGGCTGAGGCAAGAAGGGTAAATAGTGAAGCTGTCTGTTTCCCTGCTACCTTTGGAGAACAGGTTGGAAAGCATCCTGGAAGTTTAAACAAAAGCCCTATTAGCTGCACACAGAATGGAGCTGCCAGCTTTGAGCAGAACCACAGAGATCAGGTAGGCTGTGTGTCCACCCAGAGGAGCTCTGAGGTCCAAGGTTCACAGTTTTAGTATCACCCCCACGTTAGCACGAGAACTCGATACCCATCGCAGGTGCACTTCTAAATAATATATTTTAGAACAATCTGTGATTTATTGACCCCTTAATATTTTTATTTCTCTAAGGAGAAATTCTTTCTGGAAGCTAGTAGAAATGTCACCTTGTAGCAACCTTCAATTTTGTACATTTTCCAGTGGTCTTGTTAGCAAGAGGGAAACTTGAAAGGAAAGTACTAGGAAATATTTATGTAAACATTAAGATGATCCTTGAAATCTAGGTGAGGCAAAAAGCAGAGAAGACAATTTGTAAAGAATCATGTGCCTGTGTGATTACTCAGGAGAAGCCTGGGGAATGTGCCAGACTATAAGTGCAGCTAGAGTAGAAACTGCAGCCAGTAAGAAGTCAGGGTGGAGCGGAAGGTGGCAGAGAGAGGAAGAATTCTCCACAGGGGCCTAACACTTCCGGTGGAGGGATTGGTGGTGTGTTCCTCTTTCAAACTTTGTTTTCCCTTACAACCTTTGCTGGGATTTCTTTTTCTAGAATGCTGCTGTTTATTCCTCAAAACTCCTGTTAATCTAAAACCTAGGGTTTTTGTGCACCAAATAAGCTTTTCCAACTCTATTCAAATCTTAGGCTTGGATACTTGCTATGGCAAAATAATCCGTCGGGTCTCTACATTGGTATCTCCCAAGCATGACCACATTCCAGTTGTGCCTCTCCTAACGTGCTGCTTATGACATTCATCCCTGCGTTTGTTATACTTTCCTTGTTACACATAAATTGTTTTAAGAAAGTCCTATCATAGTCAACTCATCTTGGCCTCCCTAGCCAAACAAAACTATCCAGTCCATAAACCCCCTCAGTTGATATTGTTTGTCAGAATCTTTGGCTCTTTTGAGACACACAGATACTTTTCACAGCAGACAACCTGAATATTTAAATGTGGCACTCTGTATCCTTTTGACAGGTATCCCAAGCTTAAGTCAGTTACCTAAGTCACCTTGTTATTAGAAGAGGAGCCCAAATACACAACCAGGCTGTCCTACTCTTTATCCCATATCCCCTGTGTAGTGGGTTTTGAACAGGTGTGGTCAACTTACTACACCCAGCTGAATTAAACTAGCGTGGTGTTGGGTGTGGGAGGCGCACCTGAGGGTTGTTGACAGCTGTGTAAAGGCAGAACAGGAGAAGCTGCGGAGACGCTGTTACGGATACTGTGTGGAGAAGCTGTTGGCGCTGTTGGAAGCTGCTGGTTCTCCTGGGCTGTTCTCCTGGAGGAGCACGTCCTGCTGGCTTTCTCGATGAACTTTGGAGAAGCTTGGGTCCTCATCTTGAGCATCGATTCCTGGCTCTGTTGAAGAAGATGGTGCACTGCTCAGCCTCATGAAAGCCTGTCGCACTGGCTTTCCTGAGGGGAACTCAGCTTTCCTCGCTGCTGGAGGAGCTCAGGACCTCACTGTTGCTAAGGATTCTGTAGTACTTTTGGGGGAGCTCTCTACTTGAGCACTGCTCCCTGGCTCCAGTTCACATCCCTCAGCCTGCCCGGACTGATCCTTCATCCCACCGGCATAGACTGCCGAGCTTCCACCACTGACCTCCGGGCCTTTCCAGCACAGATCCATGAAGCGGGCCGGCACGAGACTGTGTGGTGAGCTCTGGGCCTTCAGCTGGGCTGGTGGGAGGCATTGCTACGAGCTGCAGGTCCTCAGCTGGATCCTTTAGTGTTTAGAGTGTGGATAGGGTTCCTGTACTTGTGGTATGTGATCCTTGGGTGATTCATTAGAGAATACTATTATAAAATGGGCCCTGTACTACAAAGTTCACCTTGCAAAAACATCAAACCATGACACTCTGACAGCACTGTTCCATAGGATTCTGGCCAGCCTTGTTCTCCACAACACTCAATTTCTTTCCTACCTAAGAAACTGAGCCCAATGTGTTTCAGGTTGTAATAGACACACTTTTTAAATGAAAAAAAGTACACATGGTTTAATAATAATTTGTTTTCATTCTGAATCTTCAATGTTATCATACACTTACAATATAGAGAGCTTTCTGTGATCTCTGAATTGTTTTGATTTTTATTTACTGGAGAGATGAGGCTCAGAGCAATTTTGGGAGTTATCCAGATTACAAAGCAAGTAGCAGGACTGACATTAGACCTACATATCTGATTTGAACTCTGCAGTCTGTCCCTAACCCACAGACTAGGGTTCCCACTGCAGTCCTCACCATCTTCTTCCTGAATGTCCTTCAGCAAGCTATACGCTCTTTCTGTGCCAGACTTCTAGTTAGTGCTCCGAGAAGGTTGCGGTGGTCCACTTTCCAGGGATATTGTGAGGACAATAATTAATAGCTCTAAAACACTCTGCAATACACAGTTCTACACAAACACCGATGTGGCACAACCAATCCTATTTCACAGTAATTAACTTGGTATTCAATAAGGAAGAAATCAGTAGAGCAATGCCAACATGACTTTGCAGAAATGCCGATTTCTGCTGTATCTCACAGAAAGTCCCAGAAGCAAAAGAGAACCAATCTTTATGTAGGAATTGATTACAAGATGTTAATACATGGGTAGTGGCTGTTCTTGAAGTGAAGATGGATGCTTTTTTATTAAAAAAGTGAACATCTCAAATTTTATCAGGAATGAGCACAGACCATAAATAGTGGACATTATACATATGACAGTTTATTTCTAATTTGTATAATAAACCCAGATGATAGGCGATTTCAACTCTATACATTAGGTGAATCAACTCTCAGAAGATTAAAGAACTTAAGACCCATTCAACTATTAAATAATGAAGGTAGAATTTGAGTCCATTTGATTATAATTGGGTTTTTACTCCAAATTTTAATGTGATAAATATACATAGCATAAAATTTAATATGTCTTAACTACTTCTGAGTGTACAGTTGAGTAATAAATAAGTTTATGATTTTGTCTACATATCGCTACTATCCATGTCCAAAGCTATTTTGATTTTATAATTTTAATCTCTCTCTCTCCCTCTCCCCATCTCCCTCCTTCACCTTCTCTCCTCTCTCTCTCTCTCTCTCTCTCTCTCTCTCTTGTACATGGTTTACAGGTTCTCACTATACAGATCGGACTTCTAGTGATCCTCCTGTTTTCGACCTCCCAAGAGCTAGGATTAGAGGTGCGCAGCACCATGTCCAGTCTTGATCCCCACTTTGGAATGCTCTGAGGACTATAATTTGAAATTTTTTACCATTACATTATAAGTTTTCATTCCTCTTTTCTTCTATGCTCTGGTGTTATTGTTTGTCTAGCTGTCCTCTCAAAGCTTCATGCTGTCTCCGGGGCAAAATTTTTAGAGGTGGCTTGATCTGTAGTGTGTAGTGCTGAGATCAATGCTGTGTGATTGCTAAATATAATTGATTTGGCATAGGTCTGGTCAGGGTAAAGGGGTGTGAGTGCTATACCTGACCTAAGATTGGTAGCCTGCATGAGGCACAACGAACAGAAAGAAATCGTTTTCTCTCCCTTTGTTTCTTTTGCTGTCCTGTGTGTGCCGTGAACTGTTATCCTGTTATGGCTTGTTGCCATGCCACCTTGCCTAGGAGTTGGCTGACTGTGAACTAAAACTTCTACTAACTGTGAGCCAAATAAGCCTTTTTGGCCAGGCATGGTGGCACACACCTGTAATCCCAGCACTTGGGAGGCTGAGGCGGGAGGATCAGTGCGAGTTTGAGACCAGCCTGGGCCACAAAAGTGAGCTCAAGAAGACACACAAAAAGAAAAGAGCCTTTTCTCCTTTGGTTTTTGGATGTTGGGAATTGTGTTTCAGCAATCAGAAAAGTAAGACACCTGGCCACCACCATTGTACTTTCTATTTTCGTTTGATTTCCCCTTCGTTTTTTGATGGACCTTAGGTCGTGTCTTCAATTAGGTTGTGTATTCAGCTTTGTGAGTACGGCTATGAACGAATGCTTTGAAGAGCCCACTGGTCATTCTTTTAGTTACATACCCCAGAAATGGAATTACCAGACAGTGTGCTGATTTGACTTTTAAATTATAATGAAATAATTACACTGTTCTCCAAAAGAAGGATATCACTTAATGTTCTTGGTAACACTACATACAATATTCAGTATATCTTCCTGTCTCCTGAACTTGTTACATTCTGTTGAGAGCAGTCATGTTACCGGGTGTGTAGTAAGCTACAGTTTTGATTTCCAGTTCCCAAACAGTTCCTGATGTTTAGAATCTTATGATGTTCTTCTTGGCTATGTGCATGTGTTCTTTGGAGAAATATGTTTTATAGTCTTTACACAGTTTTGAGTCAGGTTTTTGTTGCTTTATTCTTAAGTTCTGGGAGCTCTCTATATAGATAGTGATTTCTTACTGGACATATAATATACACATATATTCTATTCCACATTGTCTTAGTTACTTTTTCCTTATTGCTAGGACAAATACCACACACTCAAAATGAAGGAAGGAAAGGTTTATTTAGCTCACCGTTTGTGGAGGTTTCAGTTCGTACTCCGCTGGTTCCAAGGCAGCAGAAAACTGAAGAGCAGCAGAGGAGGAGCAACAGCCGTGGCATCCATCAAGCCTTTCTCTTCCAAATTCTGTGCTGGTGCAGAGCTCCTCCAAAGTGGCATGGCTGAGAAGATTAAGCTCCTACAAACATAGGGACTTCTCCAAGGAAGTGGGGCAGGACTGGACCAGGCAGGAAGCAGCCAAGGCAGGGCCAGGCTGGGCTGATCCACAAAATCTTCCTCAACTCTTTTAATACACGTTTTGTGCTGAGTCACTCTGGGGTGGCCCATCTGGCCCTAGGGTGGAACCAATCACAACCCCGAGGCAGGACCTCCACATCCTGCAGGATGGGGTCTCCACAGCCCGGAACCAGCCAAGCCCATCCAGCCAAGCTTCTTCAAGTTGACACAGTGTATCAATTACCACTCACATGTTGCCTTCTTGTCTGTTGATACTGCCTTTTGAGGTCCAATATTTGAAATTTTTTATAGGTCTACGTTGTCTGCTTTTTCCTTTGTTACCAGAGACTTTAATGCTACATTCAAGAAATCTATGCCAAATATGAGGTTATAGAAATTTTACCTTAAACTGTCTTCTAGGACATTCATAATTTTAAGAGCAACACTTAAGTTATCCACTGATCTTGAGTTAATTTTTAAAGGAAAACTAGAACTTAACTGCTACTATAGATTTCTCTGTTGACTTTTTATTTGTACATGTTTTCACTGCGTGATGTTTGCATTGCTGGGAGTGTGTACGCGAAGGCCACATTGTCCAGGACCCTTTCATTCGCTTTCCTCTCTCTATGTACACCACTCCTCACTCCCTTCAGTTCTATGTTACCTTTCTGCATTATTATTATCATTATTATTATTATTATTATTATTTTACCTTTGTGATGTATGATTTGATCTCATTCTCCTTGGGTACTTGGTACATGTACAGGATGCATCTTAAATCTTTTACAACCCCTCCACTGACCCGTGAGCCTCTTTCTATACCAGAAGATCTCTCTTCCTGTGGATTTTCATCCGTCGCTTATTTTGATCTGTATTTGTACTTTGGATTACTCAAGTGAGAGAAACCATCTGGTATTTAAACTTGTGTGCCTGATTTGATATTATCTTTTCAAAGGGCATGCATTTGTTACAAATGCCTTGAATTTATGCTTCTTTATAGTTGAGTAGTACTTCCTTATGTATACTGGACATGTTTTCTTTATTTTTTAATTATTATTATTAATTATTATTATATATTTTAGAGAAGGGGTTTACAGGGTACTCAGGATCTCACAACTAGGTAAGACTTGTAGAGATCTGCCTGTTTATAGCCTCTGAAGAACTGGGATTATAGGCTAGCACCATTACACCTACTCTTAATTGCCATCTTGTGCCCTGGGGAGGGGCTGACATGGCAGGTCCAGGGCACCTGCTTGCAGGTGCTTTAATATCTGTGGAGCTATTTGGCTGGCCCTTGGACATGTTTTCTTTAAATATTTCTCTTTTTTTTTTTTTTTTTTTTGTGGGACCAGGGTTCAAACTCACGACCTTGCACTTGCCTAGCAGGCACTTGTGCCTCAGAGCTATCTCCCCAGCCCCTTAAGCTCACTTTTGTAGCTGAGGCTGGTCTTGAACTTTCACCTACCCTCCTGTCTCAGCCTTCCAAATGCTAGGATTATAGGCATGCACCACCAAGCCTGGGTCTAATATTTGTCTTTGTCTTTTTAATAAATTTTATTTTATTTTATTTTGAAGAGTGAAAACAGAAAAAAATAAATAGAAAAAAATGACAGAGCTAGGGTAACATGCAAAAATATATATGTTACAGATTTTCAAAATAGGAATAGCCAATTAACAATGGTTGCTGTATTATCTTTTTAACCTCAAATCTGTTGCTAAGATTAACAGATACAATTATGCAAAACTGGACAAATAGTTGAATATCAATGCTTGCTTTCAAGATATCTTAATTTATTTCCTTATCTTTTTTGTTTTTATTGATAGGACATTAGAAACAGCAGACATTCAGAAGACCAATATGAGAGGTATTCAACCATGGGATTTGCATTACACATTGCTGTCCTTGATATAGTTGCTTAGATTACAGATATCAGCATACAGAGTTAGTCAAGGTGAAAATTCTAAACATTAACTGCTATTTTCAAAAAACTTATGGAAATTATCAGTATAATCACCTCAGCCATCCTGTATATATGCTTGTGTGTTTCCTCCCTTCCTTTTTCCTGAATTTTCTCCTTTCTTTCATCTTTGTTTTTTAATCCTTGAGCTTCTGTTTTGTTATATCTATTATATGTTTCAAATTTTTTAATGTATTTTTTTCATGTTCTTACACTAGGGAGACAATCCAATGTTTACACATGTGGGTCTGATTTATTTCACTTATAAGTTTAGTCTCTAGTTGCATCCATTTAACTGTAAAGACTGAGTTTACCTAGAGAAGATAAATAGAAGTGGAACAGCCACATCAAATTTTTTAAGGTTTTTTTTATTTTATTAATTTTAATAAGAAAGAAATAACAATGCAACAGTTTCAAAACACATTAGTAGGACAGCCATAATAATTAACCCAATATATATTGTTGTCTTCATAGTAGTTGTTCAGAGTACAAAATGCAGACATGATAACATTTTTAAACACTATTAGTACAAATACCACTTCGTTTAATTTTCACGTATTTGAGTAGTTTCCGATGTGCTTCTTTTGAGCTTTAACTTGGTTGCATTATCATCCGCTAAGATAGATCAGCTCTTAAAAACTTGTTTAGACTTGCTATATGGTCTATCTCATGACCTGGCCTGGAGATTTTTCCATGTACAGATGAGATAAATACTTATTCAGTACCTGTTAGGCTGTGCTGTTACATCATTTTGGCCTATGCTGCAATTTCACTCTGCCATTTCTTTGCTGATTTTTCTGTCCATTAACTGATTTTTCTGTCTATTAATTCCATCTCTTGCTGAAAGTGAAGTATTAAAATCTCTAGCTCTCACTGTATTAGAGTCTATTTCTAGACTTACAAACATTTGCTTTAAATGGTTGGACTGATATTGCATGCATCTATGTTTAGAACTGTTATTTTCTCTTTAACATTAGTAAGTGATATTCTCTATGTCTTTTTCTTGTTATTAAGTCTATTTTATTTGTTATTAAGTATAGTTACTCCTGCTTTCTCTTAAATTCCATTTGCATGACCCCCACCCCCACCCCTTTTCTCTATTTAGGACAGGGCCTACTGGTTCTTGCTACACAGATCATACTCAGTGATCCTCCTGTTTTCAGCCTCCCAAATGCTGGGATTACAGGCATGTGCCACCATGCCCAGTCTCAATTGCTGTCTCAGCAAGCCCTGCAGGAAGGGCTAGTACTGTATGGCAGAGATCAAATCCCAGCCACTCACTACTCTCCCTAAGCTAGTGCTTTAGTTGACTCAACTATCAGGCCAGCCCCTCATGGAATATCTTATTTGACTCCTTTTTTTTCAGTCTGTGCATCTCCTCTGAAGCTGAGTAACTTTCTTATAAGTAATATATATTTGTTTTCCTTTCTTTTGCTTAGTTTTCTTAATTTGATTAAGTACTCTGTCTTTGAATTGGAAAACTTAACCCTTTTGAACTAAGGCTAAGGTTTTCATAGCTAAGTTAATATGTTGTGCAACTCATAGCTTTATCACAGCTCCCTTCTTCTTCCCTGTTATGGTGCTCCTTTCTGGGTAAGCGAGGAACACTATTAGTTTTGATTTCCTCCTTGTTATGTTTGATTTGTGTATAATACATTTTTGCTTCTTCATCCATTGTGAGGTTCACAATAACATGTCTGACGATAACTATTTTGAAATGATAGTGACAGTGTAATTTTAAAGATGAGAACAATCAAAGGAGCAATATGAAACGTATGAAGAAAGCAGAATACTTTTGATGAATTCATCCCATCTTGAATTTTCGTTATCCCTTTTTATGTCTTTCTATATTGCTCGTCAGTTAACATATTTATATAATTGCTTTTATTTATATGTTAGTTGGCATGCTAAGGATACGAGTGGTTTACAATCATGATTATAATTCTGGGCAGGGCGAGGTCAGTGCAGCTCGGTGAAAGCCTCTAGCTCTTCTGGGAGGAAGCCTTTGCAGGGGACCTTGTTCCTGGCCAGGGCGTGGGCGGCCAAAGACTGCAGGGTGATGTAGTTGAAAGGCTGCTTGGAGTGCTTGGCAGCAGCTTCTCATTTAGCAGCTTGTAGGCCATCTTCTTGAAGGCGGTGGTGGCATCCCTGTGGCTACCAGCCTTCATCAGGGCGCTCACGATGACCATGCAGTTGTTCTGGGTCACAGTGTGCAGCGGCATGTTGTCGTCAAAGTTCCTGCTGTCCGGGTTGGCCCCGCAGTCCAGCAGCACTTTGACCACATGCAGTGAGGGGAAGGTGCGCAGGCGGTAGCGGCCCACGCTGGTGGTCTCCTGGTCCACCTCCATGTGCAGTGGCGTGAATCCATTGTGGCCGTAGGGCGCGCACTTGAGCAGGCGGTGGACAGTGTGGTGCTTCGGGCGCTCAAGTCAACAGCGAATTCTACGAAAACTGCTGCCCCACCAGCAGGGAGACTGCTGTGGAAGCCTTGGTGTTGCTGGGAGCCGCCGACGTGGATAAGAAGCGCGATGTGCTGGGGACCCTTCAGCACTGGAGACGCGCCAGGGAGCTGCGGCACCAGGAGGCTGAGTTTTGCCCAAACCTGAGCCCCAGCAGCTGGTCCTGGCCTCTGACTGTTCTAGGGAGTTGAACACCACACGAGAGCTGGAAGCGTGGATCACAGACCCAGATGAGAAGTGAATACAGGCCCTGCTCATCCAAGAGCACATCCTGGGCCTCTTGCACCCTGACATGGCCTGTTACACCAGTGGCTCTCAACCTTTCTAGTGCTGTGACCCCGCAGTACAGTTCCTCATGTTGCAGTGACCCCAAAACAAAAAATAATTTTGGTGGCTACTTCAAAACTGTAATTCCAAATAAATAACATTTTCCGATGGCTTTAGGTGACCCCTGTGTTTTGGTCGTTCGACCCCTGACAGGGTCGCGACCCACAGGTTGAGAATCACTGTCTTACGCGGACTCCGTCAACTTCGAACACTGCATCTGCCTGTGGAAGTTTTATGCGCTAGACGTCAGCAAACCAGCGCGGAGCCCCTGAGCCCCATGACTGCCAGCAGCTTCCTATGCTTTGCCGAACTCTTTCTTCTACGTGCTACAGTATCGGATTGCCAAGGGCAGCCAGGGAACACAGATCGGCTTCACAGATCATGGGGGTGTTCGCCAAGGGGTGCGAGAGGTAGAGCATGCCTTTCAGCTGCCCAAGGAGCCTGGAGACTTGGCCCAGTGCACCAAGGCGCTGGCCATCATCCTGTACCTGCTAGAGAAGGTGGAGTCAGTGTCTTTTTGTCTTCACAGAAATTCCAAACAGGCTCCTTCCCCTACTAACTCTGAGCCTAGGGTCACTTCAACATCGCCAGTGCAGAAAAATGCCTAAGTCCAGGTTTTGTGGGAGTGTACTGTGGAATACATTGTCACTCTTTCAGTACAAGAGGGCAACCCAAGCCCAGGTTTGTCTCAAATATACTGTTGGTAGCTTTTTAAGAAACAGGAGAGTTCCTAGGAAGAGTGGCATGTGCCCCTAAAGCCTTTCTCTAGAGTTGGAATAGGCTTTACACTTGAAATCCAATTCTATGACCACAGTGAAATTTAGCGCGAAATGAAGATGCACACAAGTGGCAGACAGCTTCAGCACAGAAACATTAGCAATGCCTCAGGCAAGCTAACTGGTCTGCGGTCAGACACTGTAGCATCCTGCCCAGCCATTGGCAGAGTCGCTGCGCACAAGCCCCAAGCTTCTATGTCATGCATGAGGTTACCGCCACTCCCGACGTGGGTTACCTCCTAAGCCCATAGCCTGCCAAATCCACAGTAACACCTGTGCAGCACCAAATCCCATGCTGCTATGAGCTGCTTATTGCTAAAGGTGGCCTTGGGGTCCAATTCATTACAACTAGTCATGGGTGTCTACCTGGAGTAGAAGTTTGCCTAACTGAGGTTGTGTTTCTTCCCCTGGCACCGGGATGTTCCAGGGACTTTATCCATAGTCAGGCTGTGGACAGTGCACAGTAGAATTCCTTCCTTGTTAGTCTTCACCAACCCAACCTCAAATTCCAGGGCAAAATCTTGTGCTTACTACGCTCTCTCACCCTCAACAAATGGAACTTTGTACCATGCTATGCAGGCAAGTTTTGGTGAATGTATTCTCTTGGCCATCTCGGCTGACCATAAGATGGGTTTTGCCACACCTCAGAGTTTCAGCTGCAAGGACCAGACAGCGAGGGGTTCATGAAACAGCTATAGTGGTGCAGGCCAACATGTCCTTTAGTTATCACTGACCTGGCAATAGCTGGCTGAAGTTGGAGAATGGGTGGTGGAGACAGTCTTCTGGCTGCCATGGGTGACGCTAAGCTGAGTCACGCCTAAGTCACAGAGCCATAGGGGCTTGAACAGTATTGGGAGGAGGGCAGACATAAATGAGGTTCACCCCAAGTCTGGAAGTGAAGTGGCAGAAACTTCAAACAGAGGTTTTTATTTGAGGCCAGGGTGGTGTACAAGTTTTACATGTGAATTCTGACCTGTCTGTGGGGTTTTCAGTTTCTCCCAGGTACTGGGTCTGACTGTGGTAGGCCTGGCAGTAGGATCCAAGACAAAGCCCTATGGTACTCTTGATAGCCTGCCTCCACACAAGTATATTCTGGCTCTCTGCTCTTGCACCTAGAGTTGGGCGGAACTAAAGCTGTTCCACAAGCTGTATCCCTGAACATTGCCTGCCACTTGTGTGGGTCTTCGTTTAACAGCAGATTCCACTGTGGTCACAGAACTGGATTTCAAGTCTAAAGCCTTGACTTAAGTCTCGCATTCTACCATAAGAAGTAGGTTTCTTTGTTGTGGGCTGCTCAGAATTGGGAGAGGTGACCAGGGCAACTCTTGCCTTTTTAATGGTCTTTCATTTCCTTAGCTCCTCTGAAGGGAGTTGAGAGGCTCTGTGCCTGCGTGCACTGGATCCACAGCCTGAAGCTCTCCTGTGTCCCGCAGGCCTCTCTGAGTCCACCTAAGTTCTTAAAGGTTTGGATCAGCACCAGCAGAAGCTCCACCCTTGTGTGCTGGAGGTTGAGGAAGCTCAGAGATGACAGAGTCCTGGAGACTGCCCAGAGTCTACCAAAGTTCTTAAATGGCACCTCAGAGTGTGAATAGCTATTCAAAATATGTCTGTGGGCAGAAAATTGTGGGGACCTTATGTAGGTACCATCTTGCTCCACCTGCATAAATTTTGCTTTTTACTTCATGGAAACTCACTTACTCATGCACATGGCTGTTAATAGTTCATTAGTATTGGCTACTCTAGGCATGTGTGCATAAAGTTAGATATTTTTATCTTTGCATTCTTATTGGTTTCAGAAGAATGACTGCAATGTTGAAAACGCCAAATAAAGGTATCCTGAGCTTTCGGTTCTCATTTCCTGGTTAGACATTTTGTTGGTTAGACCAACAGAGTGATCAAACCCGAGAAACAAAAGGCCAGTTAGGCAGAGAAGACCGCAAAAAAGAATCTAATTATCTACTCCAACTCAAGAGTTGCAGAACAATGGTTGTGTAATAGGATTGGTCCAGTCTGTCATTATTTCCATGGCAACAGGTCACTTTCTTGATGCTGATGACATTAGCAAGCATAGCTGTGCTTTGTCTTATTCTAACTTACTAGGCTGATTTGCAGCCAATCGTCGGTCTCACAACACACTGCTATTTGACGAGTTGCCTACTAAAACCCTGACTTAATAAATCACTGGGGACATTTTCTCTTTCTGTCCATATTCATGTGCTTGGGATGGCTGCACTCATTCAACGTCAGGTCAGCTAGGCAAACAAGCATCTACCCTATCTCGGGCGTTTCCTTGTGGTATTAGGGCAGCATACTCATCCACTTGCTCAGCCTGTGCTGTTCACCATCCCAAAGCTTTTATGGGGCCCCAAAATGGAGTTTAAAATTGACACTAAGAGAAACCAGGCAGGGGTGGGGAAGATGTCAAGTCAATGCCACCTGAATCTTGATCCCAGTCATACTGCGTGGCCATTGGGTACTCTTGCCCTCTTCCTATGGGTCTACTTCTCATCTGTTTATGAGCCCATACGACCTTGCTGTCCTTGCAGACCAATTTGAGTGTGTCTGACTTTCTGCCACTCACAACTGCAAGTCCTACCCTGAGGCATAGCATAGTTTCCTTCATAGAACATTCTGCACGTTACTTTATCTTTACTTCAATGCCAAGCTAGTAGATTTAGCTCGTGCTGTTTCCCATCTCAAAGCTTTTATGGGGCCCCAAAAGGAAGCTTAAAATGGACACTAAGAGAAACCAGGCAACAGGTAGGGAAGATATCTTTATTCTGAAACTCTTGAGTTGGAGCAGACAATTAGATTCTTTTTTGCATTTTTCTCTGCCTAACTGGCCTTCTGTTTTTCGGGTTTGATCACTCTGCTGGTTGGTCGTGCAGACACAAAATCTCTAACCAGGAAATGACAACCAAAAGCTCGGGATGCCTTTATTTGGCGTTTTCAACATTGCAGTCATTCTTCTCAACAGGCAATGAAGTTACTGGATGTTGCTTCATCTTTACTTCTCTTGCTGCCTCAGTTTCTCAGCAAATGGTGGCAGGATCTCACTGTATGGAGATAATTATACTAGCTCTGACCCGCTACTGGTACGCAGAATACTGCGTGAGTAAACCAAGCCTTTTCTCATCTATGCTTTCAAAGGTTTTAAGAAATTAGCAATGGAGCTATTTTTACATGCCAGCCATTTGAGATGATCACACTTAAATACCAATGCTGCCTTTTTGGTTACGTGAATCGGGGCAATTATTTCTGAGCTTCGGTTTGCTCATCAGCGTGGAGTGCTCACCTCAACAGGTAGGCCCTTGTAAATAGCAAGCTCTTGGTATAACAATCACCATTAGTAACTAGAAACATGTGGATGGTAGGAGAGAAGTAGGAACGGATCGTTGGTACAGAACTAACGCGTTTGGGCAGACAAAAGCAGACGCCATGACTGCATAACACTGACGTTTTTATTAGAATTCATTTGTAACAAATGGAACTTGTGTCAGCAAAGAACTGGTTTTCATACAGACTTCTTTCGCCACCAATGTAACGAAGTAAGAAAATAAAAAGCACGCCTTTCATTCTGTAAAACATTTACGCGTACTACTAATTAGAGGTAATTGTATTTTTTTTTAACAAGCCATTTTACAAGTTATTTTAAGTTTTCAGTCTATGCATCCAAAACAAGAGCAAAGAACACGACTGTATTATCTTTGTAAAGACACTCCAAGCTTGGATGGCAAAGCCATGTAACGGATGGAGAGGATGGATCTGCAGCCTTCTGATCTCTGCTGGAGGATCAGGGGCACCCACGAACCCAAAGGAAACCAAAGCCCAAAAGCAAAAGGAAAAGAGAATTAATTCAAAGCAAAAGGAGGGACCAAAACAAAGCGAAACCAAAGGTAAACAGGAAAGCGAAGAGAGTGTGGGCGTTGCAGCACACTTTATTCCTTTCCGGTTTTTAAGTTGTGTTACTTATACACACACACATACATGAATTTTGGAAGCAGTTTCTTACAGATGGGTTCAAGTAATAACATTATTGGGTGTAGAATCAATAGGGCAGTGCATAGTACAAAGGTATAGAAAGTGCAAAGTTCCCTAGAGGCCCTTCCCTCCCCTGGCTGTCCTCGCCGTTTTGTCTAACCATGCAAATCATTTTTAAAAAAGAGCTAAAATAAAGTTCTGTACAAATCACTTTTTATATATTTTGATTTTTACCATTGTAACTAATTACAAAATTATACATAACTACACATACATAGGTAAATAATAGCACCGTACTGGTTATGGTGATGAAAATAACTGGAAACTTGAAAGTTTATGGCAATGGCAGATAAAGGTGTTTATCTGGGAAATTAAAACTCAAACGGTTGTACAGAAAGGTACAGAGCGGAATGCACATCAATGACAGTAAAGGACTTAGTCTGGGAGCAGCTCCTGAATAGTAAGATTTCTGGAATAGTCTCTGCCGTGCTCATCTATGGTTTGGATCCTGTTCATTTTCTTTTTGTGATTACTGTCATCTTTCCTCTGCCGCATGGGCAGTTTTTGTTTCAGGGAGACAAACTGTTCACTGGCCAATCATTCTGGTGTGCAATACTGCGTCAGGCTCTACTTGTCCAACATGGGGTGCCGTGTTAACACGATGTCTCACCCCCTTAGTCTCACTAAAAGAAAATGATAGCACTGAGTAATCTGGCACTTGGATAAATCTTCCAAAGATACAAACTAAAAGAAAACAACAGACCCATGTAGTGCACATTCTTCTCTGGTTCTGATGTAGGTTAAAGTCTCATTCTGAGGTAGCCTTCTAGATACTTTTTTTTTTAAGTATTACATATATTTTTTTATTTTTTTATTTTTTTTTTTTTATAAAAGTGCTCAAATATGATGCTTGCAAGTGTTTGGTCTCTTGGATTTATTCAGCTAGTGATGGCAGAAATGCGAAAATGAACATCCTTCTATGCAGAACATACATGATGCTAAAATAACCAAATATTACACTTATATCAAAACTCCTTTAGAGTTCTTAACAGTTTGGGAGAGTTCTTTAAACTCATGTAAGACATGGCGAACTCCTGCCACCATCCATGGCTTCCTAAAGAATGTCTATTGGAGGATTTGGGGGAGATGTATTATTTCCACGTTCAGAAAAATCCTATAACAAAATGACGTATATCCGAAAGTTAGCAATGTATGCGTTCACTAAACTGAATTTGGTGCAGTTACTGCATGTCTCAGAGCAGGACTGGGTAGGGTTATAAACAAAATGGGTAGCTTTTCCTGATGTTGACAATTATTAACAGAAGAGCCCTGATTATCCAAGTGCTTTGGGCTGGTACAATCACTAACATCCCCGACTTGGCTGAAAACTAGGAATGCATATTATTCAAAGAGTTTCTGTACATGTGGTAAACATTTAATGCTTTAATGGAAAGGGTAACAAATATGAACCACTAACGGCAATATGAACCCAACACTAAAAAGAAATGCTATTAAAATAGGCATCAATTATAAGGCACTCTAAATGCAAAACTAAAAACAAACCAAAAGAAAGTACAGCACTTTCCAGGAATGCCGTATGCCACAAAATGTCTCTTACTTAACAGAGTAAAATGAGTTTGGCTTTGCCCCTGTTACATATCATAAATGCAAATTTCATAGCACATACTATAGACAATATATGATTGAATACACTTTTTAAACAACTTGATAGCTGATATATTACAACATTCTCCCTCCTAAAGGGATATGCACTGACCTTTCCCACATGCACACCTCTTAGATATTTAATACTTGGTTATTGCACTAGATTGTTAGGAATATTGAGCTTTGTTGGAAGCCTGGCTAACGAAGTGGGACCTGCGGACATGGCTGGGCGGGGTAAGGGAGCCCGGGCTGGACGTCAGGGCTGGGGTTGGATGGCCACTGATGTGCATTCCTCATTTCCCTTTAGAAAAGTAAAATGATGTGATAAAGGGAACCCCAAGATGTCATAAAATCAAGAATCGTTAGCAGCTATTTATAATAGCTTTTTTACTCTTTCAAAGAGAACTAAAGCATGAAAGAACTGAATGACAGCTAAATCTAACTTCTGTGTGGACACACTGTCTATATATACATAGACACCCTTACAAAATATGGATATATATGTATATATGTTAGCAGCAACTTTATACTTTGCGCCTCCCTGTTGATTCCAAAAGCAAAACAAAAGTTAAATTCTCTTTGATTCTTTCAAGAGAATGGGTCATTTTTCATTAATTAAAAAAATGAACAGATCTGATGAGACCGAAACTGGAGATTAAGAGTGTTGCACAAAAATGTGCAAATTTTCAAATTATTTGATATTTCTACAGCAAGATATTACAGATAACAGTTCTACAGCTTAAAAAAACCTACACTTGGAAATAAACAAAAATGAAGAGTTATGTAACTTTTTTTTTTTTAAATTCACTTTTATCGAATGATACATTTTGTTAAAAAAAAGTATACACGGTTAGAAATGAAGCACAGGTCAGCAGTATCTTTACAATACTAAAAAACTAAATCAAGGACTTTCTCTTTAAACATTCCCCTCCCCTTTCCTCTTAAAATCTTATTGTGAGTGTTATGGTGGGAAGGGGCAGGGTCGGAGCAGAGTCCATTTTTTTCCACGAAGCTACACCAGCAAACACGTTGCATGGACGGTAGCACTCAGCAATCTTTCTCGGTACCTGTCAAGCAATCTCAAACACGATGGTGGTTCTTTGCTAGGATTTCTTCTTCCCTTTATGCGGGGAATCCTTGAGGCTTCTGTCCATAAAATCCTTCAGATGCCTCATAAGTCAGGATTCTCTTTATTATTTTTCAGGTTAGATTATTAAACTGGATTCTTGGTCCACCTGGAATAGTTTTTTTTTTTTTTAAACTGGTTGTGTAGGTAATTGTCCCACTGAGTGGTTGTTAGTTAGAAGTTAAGAAGGACTTCTCAAGTGCCCTGTATGGCTCAGAGGAGACTCCATGGGTTTTGAAGGGCCTGCAGTAGGAATCCGGAAGGGGTCAGGGGTTTCTACGTTGCATAGTGATCAAAGCTGCCCAGGTACTCCAGCGCGGCTCGGTAGCAAAACTGGTACTGATCCTACAGGAGAAGGGGTGGGAGGGTGAAAGGGACTGTCAGTGTATGACAGGAGAGCATCAGTACTGCAGGACACAGTTATATTTCTACAGGGACAGAATCATTACTTGCTTTAACCAATCCAATCCGATAATCAGGCAGCAATAGCGCACCAAGAACAGCTAGCCATTGGAGGTGCTTATTAAGTTCACCAATCAATTGAACCAAACAAGGTTCTTCATCGACAGATCTAGAAAGCACGCTCTGCTAGACCAGTATGAACTGATTTCTGGAGAGTAGGACACAGTTCCCACGGGCTGAACTCACAGACCTCTTCTGCACCACAATCGTCTTTAACGTTGGCTTGCCGCACTGTGATAACTAACTCTCAGTCTGCAAATTTACAAAGACAGATAAAAATGCAAACTGTCCTGAAGGATCTCTGGATTTAGATTTCTGGCCCTACAGCCATCCAAACTTAAGTTAGGAAAAGTTCTGATTTGACAGCTGCCCCTGGCTGCCTGTAGTCAGAATGACCATCCTTCTTGATGCCCACGCACAGGTGACACAAGGAGCCAGAAAGCAGCCGGCATGGGACACCAACATGCAGACCATTCCTATACACAGGGCAGTGGGCTCCTAAGCTTTTCGTCCCCAAAAATGGTGTGACAAAGAGGCTGCCCATACCACAAAATACCTTGCCATCTGCCCTACTTCACTGAGACTGCCAGTGTCTGTTCTAGGAAGGCCTGCAATAAAGACACAGTATGAAACATGCCCTTTTCCATAAAAGGGAAACGCTGTCACACTGGAATAAATAGCATTGTTAGAAGAAAAAAAAATTACGATTTACAGATGACATAGGCAGGAGAAAAAGTAGGATTTTCTCCATAGAAGAAACTTATTTTCAGTAGCCAATGAGGCTGAAAGTAGTTTCTATTTTGCTTAAATGTGCATTTTTCTACAATAAAAATGGTAATGTAGAACAAATGGAGTTGCTTTTCCACCTCGTCACAGTAAGTTGTTTGGCTAAGTGTTAAGGCTTTTTAAACTTCCATTTTCCCTCTGTCACCCCCAACACCCATTACGTTTGTCAGGCTGACATAATGTTTTCAGTATTGCAAGCCAAATGCCCACACTATTTTGAAATCAAAGTCTGGAAGATATTGTGAATGACAAACGGAGAACACATATAACTAAGTGTCCATTACAGAGATATAAAAATTATCGCTGTATCCTTAGAAATGCATAGTCATGACGTCAGCTTGGCTAAGTCATATTATTCTGAGAAGTACTAAAATTTCCATATCAATTATTAGGGTAAAAAAATTGGGGAAGGGGCTGATTTGGCTAGGTTTATCATCCAGGATCCAAATATTGAAGAAATAAGCTAAGAGCAACCAACTGCACATAACACAGCCTTCTACATTCTCCTTCTCTATGCCGTCAGAGACAAACATTATACTTTTAATATTTCGATATATAAATACATGCAATATTTGTTATGCATATACTAAAACACGAAATTTCCATTTCACAGGTGAGAAATGGTCCAAGGAGGGCAACATAGTATCATTCCACTTAATAGATACCTCCCAGTAATCTATAACATTAGGGCATTGATCTTGTCATCTAGTTTTGTAAAGGGAAAAAGTTAAAAATATTAAATGACTTGATGCTTTTCTTATAGCTTTTTCCCCATATTTTGTGTCTCACAGTGATCTCTGGACACCAGTAGGTAAACTGTACATTTGGAGATGTGAAACTAGAGGGAATGTTTCTTACCTCTGTCTGTACCATGGCTGGCCGTTGTGTTCTTAACATTTTGACGGTCTGGAAGATATCTACAACGCCTTCGTATCTCATTCTTTCCAAAACAATGCTCAGTGTTATGAAGACACCGGTTCTTCCAACACCCGCACTACCAAAACAACAAATGCAGTGTTACCAGTGACCCCACCATGGTCCTTGACAGATGTCCTCCTTCTCTGGCTTCTACTTTCCAAGTGTCCCCATACTGTCATTAGGGAAGTGTGCAGCTGAGTTTACCAAGAGATCACTTTGGGAGTGGCATGTCATGGGAAGGGGAGCAAAAAGTGAGCAGGATTGAGTCTCAGAACATCTTCACTGTAGCTAAGTGTCAAGACCATGTAAACAAAAACACGGACATGGTAAAATAAAGGGAAAGGAAAAGTGGCATGTAAAACACAGACTAGAATAATAGTGCAATGCTGAAACTCCACAGCCTTGCTATTAGGTATCATGAAGTAAGCAATCATTCAGAGTAAGATGAAATAAACTGGGTATCTTTGGTTTTTTCAGTGAATTATTCATTTTGAATTATTTACTCATAATTCATGTAAGGTGTCCACCACTTAAACTCATGTAACATGCCATACAGATGATATAGTTGCTATAATAACATTGGTTTGGACCTGAAAAAAAAAAAGAAATTTTCTAAAATGAGGTAATTGGGCTTGGAGCCATTTTTTGCTTAATCTTCAGGTGGGGCTGTGAAGGTCTTATATATATATGGATTGTGGAAATGTCACTTTTTCCTGTTCTATGAATATAACTTTCAACAGTTTCTTTAAGAGGTCTCTGAAAGTATAGCTAAGAGCCACTGAGCGCTATCTTTATCCATTATTTTAGGTGATTAATACTAAAATTCCCTGAACTTTTTATAGCATGTTAGCAAGATTTTCAGTTTCTTTCTCTTGTCTACTATTTTAAGATAAATCCAGCACAGCAGCAAGAAGGAAATTTAATTCATAGCTCTATGCAGTTAAGAAGGAGAAAAGCGTCTGGAGGCTTAGGTAATGAGAAAAACAGTGAATAATCAGAAAAATGCCTACATTTTTGGCTCCTAATTAAATGGCATGTACAATGCTTGGGTGAGGCTTCGGAGAGTGGAAGGGGATGTAGCTCCTAGATGTCTGCAGACGGTGTGTCCCTTTGTGTGTTGTAAGTTCTGAAGGGTCTAAGCAGAAACGCTAAGTGGGCTTCAACATTCATGAGCAATCTTTAAAAAATAGCCAAGGATGTCCAACAGCAGTCAAGGCTCCCGTGGTGTTCCTCTCAGTCGTGAGAGACTAGGATTTATAAGCCTTCGGGGAGCAGTCCTGAGATTCCAGAGTCCATCTTACCTTGATTTTTTTGCTAAAATGTGACAAGAAATACAGTGTTGCTGATTTTCTAAGTATTTCAAGGTAAGAACAAGCGGTGACCTTACAGCTTTTGAATTTACTGACTTGATCACGTTAATGCAATAGGATATAAATTAGATAAGAGGCATTTTCAAAATATCTCAAATAAGAAATAAATACCTAAAAATACAAAGGAATGCAAGACATGTTAATATTCTTCCATAACACTTACACTGAAACCGTGTTTAAATCATTCTATAATGACATACGCCATGAGAAGTAACACATACTATACTTATGGGAGAGGCTGGGGCTAAAAATATACATGAAATAACATTTTCCCCTATAGATCATATTGGAAAGGCTTAAAGTAACATTTGGTCAATTAAAAGAATTATGTATAAAATTAAAAGAAACAGTTTTACTCAGTATATATCATCAACTCTGAATACTTTTCACTGGGTATGCCTCATTCGACACGAGCTATGGTTGAATATTGGATTTTGAAAATTCAGTGCAGAAAACTGCATGCACACAACAACTGTTTCCTATATAATATTGCATGACTAATCAACAGAGAAGGGCTAGGAAGGCTTGCAGAGACCAGCGGAGAAAATAAAGACCAAAGTAACTTCCCCATTATGACCAAATATTGTAATAAAATTAAGCCTAGTACACGTCTTGGAGACCCAGGGGAAGGTGTGTTCCTTTTTGAGATCTTGCCACTTCTATCATTATGAACTACATTTCTGAAGCACTGAAGCAAAATAAAACATTTTTAAGAACTTAAGATTTTGGCACAAGGTGAGCTTTAAAGTAGCTGAAGTTCTAAAATATAGTAGTGTCAACAAAATTAGCTAAATTTCCTTTACTATAAGAGTTTTGCATCGCAACTTCCAAAGCACTAAATTTATGGTGAATGTTCAAAACCATTTACTTGGTATTTCTATTAACTTCAGTGACTTAAATTATAAAATGCTCTAGAAATAATTGAACTGAAGGTGCTTCATTTTGTGATGTAGCAACCATTTTTAAGCAAATTGCATTTTTAACTGAGGTACCATTCTAATCGCTTATTGACTGGCAAGAATTAGTACTGTCATTAAGGCTTGATAGCTATTTATGGTTCTCCCAAGAAGACAAACACAGAAGAGAATGATACAGAAAGGTAGTTATCAGTACAGTACTAGGAAAGCAAAGCAAGAAAGAATTGATTCCATAAATTATGATGGGAGGCATCCCAACCATTCCTGGAAAACTGCGGTTTGTTTTTTCCAAATTCTTAAAAAATCTAGTTAAGGGCTGGCCAGATAGCTCAGTGGACTAAAGCACCTGCTTTGGCAGAGTGCAGTAACTGAGGTTTGATTCCCGGCGTGCCATGCCAGTCCCAACCCCGGGGCACGCTGAGAGGGAGATTGAGACTGGGCTGGGTGGTGCGCACTTGTACTCCCAGGTCTTGGGAGGTTCAAAACAGGAGAATCAGTATGACTTTGATCTACATAGTAAGATCCTGCAGACCTTATACTAAATACATTAAAAATCTATCTATCTATCTATCTATCTATCTATCTATCTATCTATCTATCTATTCATTCATTCATTTGGTTCAGGGTGTTGCTATGTAGTTAAGACTCACAGTGAACCTCCTATCTCAGCCTCCTCAGAACTGGGGTTTTAGGCATGCGCCACCATGCCTGGCTTTCCAGGGCTGGCATGCTGTATAGTCCTGGAGATTGAACTTGAGTCCTTGTGCTTGCCAGGCAGGCACTTAGATTCCCGAGCTATTCCCACTGGCCCAGTTTGTTTTTTCTACAAGAGGTAAAGTTTAGGAATAAAATTTTTTTTTCTGATTTTTTTCACTTTATGGGAAGAGATATAGTTCTTAAGTGATACAATCCATTGCTGACACCATTTCAATTACGTAGATTCTCTGTGACAAACTTATGTAAAAAGTGAATCCATAACAACATTCGTTTGCGCAGCCATTAAGCATGAATCACGAGTGGCCAGGTAGGCCTTCGCACTCACGGCTCACCTGCAATGGACTGAAATGGGTCCGTCTTGGCCAAACTGTTCTTTTGTCTTATGGACTTGGCCAATGAAGTCAATGAATCCTTCTCCAGACTTTGGCACTCCTTGCTCGGGCCAGTCCGTGAACTGGAACTGCCTCACTGTCCGGGATTGGCCATCCTTTGGAGGGAAAGTTGTGCATAGAGTCACAAGGCGGGGCAGCCGCAGGGACTCCCCACGTGCACACAGTGCACAAGCAATCACATGGGAGTTTGTCCAGAGACAACCACGGTGCAAGAAGTTAGAAACATGTTTTATTAGGAATCTCTGTGTTGCGCCCACTGTCACTTCCGTCAACAGCTGCATTGATTTCAGTTACAAGTTCATTCTCTCTCACAACAATCTGTTAAAAACTTAGGATTTTTGTTTTGTTTTGTCTTTTCGAGACAGGGTCTCACTGTGCAGCTCAGGCTGGCCTTGAGCTCACTTTTGTAGCCCAGGCTGGTCTCAAACTTGCACAGATCCTCCTGCCTCAGCCTCCCAAGTTCTGGGATTGTAGGTATGAGTCACCATGCCTGGCTAAAACCTTAGGATTCTTGATAGCAAATGGCCATACTGTTTATTAGCAAGTACTTCTGAGACAGGAAGGTTCTGTTCAAATCACTGATCAGGGCTCATGTTCTTTCCAAGTATAATGTCTATTTAAACACTTTCAGAATCTAATTGTTTCTTTGTTTTGAGAGTAGGCATACTATCCACACAAGAGGTTTCTCTACTGTCATGATATCCCGTCTGCAGTGCTGGCTTATTTCTAGCATTGTCAAGCGACCAATGATCACATTTAAAGGATCTGGCACCATGCAGGTAGTTGGCATCACCTGTTTACCTCACAGGCTTCAGGGACATACAATTCCTAACTGTGGCAGAAGACAGCATGTACCATGTGACAGTTTTACTCAGCAGGAAGTGAAGCATCACTTAAGGAGACTAAATAAATGACCCTGTATGCAAAAGCCCTGGTCCTGAGCTGGCCACCGGACTTAAGTAGACTATGGGACATTTACAAGGACCGTCCAAAGACAAAAGAAAATGAGCCAGATGTAAGAAGCAGCACCTTTCTTTTCTAATGGGATTAGGGAAGACTGCTCAGACCCATGAACAAATGAAGGCATTTCTGATTCTTTCTGAAATTTTATAAACAGGAACGAAAGGGACCTCATCTTTGTAGAAGAGAGTGTTTGTGACTCCTACTGAGAAGAGGGGGAGGCTCAATTCCAGATAAGCCTCCATCAACCCTCCTTGGGGCTTACACAGGGCAGACACTTGGCTGATGTCATCTGGGGCCAGAGATGAAACAGGAAGAGCACACCGCTAGTGTAAGAACAGAGAGATACAGAAATAACTGCCCGGCTCTAGGACCAACCTGAGGATGGTTACCACGGAAGCATGACATCTGCTTCCGGCAAAGGCTTGGGAAGGCCAGGAAGAAAAGCGAGAGACTAGGTAAGGCGAGACTCATCCTCCTATGAATGTCCTTGGGATTTTGTCTCTGACCACTGTTGCTTTTAACAGCAGCAAGAGGTCAGGTGCACCAACTCTTACATTTGCAGGTGGGACCACCTGATTCCATTTAAAGGTTACCTGTATAACACAACTGTACTGTCAAGTGCCCTTGCTTTGTGCCTGTGGCAGCTAAGATTAGAAACATCCCAGGAACACAGACAGACAGTAGTGCGGTTGCTCAGAAAACTATACAAGCACAGAGGGCATTCAAGAAAGACATGGCCAACGTCCTGCTTCCGTCTTTCTTTCTGCCTATTGTGATCAGATTTCATTCGGGGATGGAGGGAGCAGGAAAAGCGTCTGTGCCTTCGGTGGAGCCTGTCTTTGGGTTTCTACTGTTGGAAACAGCTGGTAAGCCGTGTGCAGGGTTTTCCCTTGTCCACCTAGCTTTAAATTCTGAAAGGGCATTTTTCAAAAACAGGCAGGTCACCAAGGCATGCTTGTGCAACTCAAAAATGAGACCTAGGGACTTAATGGCTGCCTTGAGTACAATCACCTTTGGATAGTTAATACTTCTGACTTTTTCGGCATTAACAGGTCTGTCACCTGGGCCAACCCTCCCGCTAACCACTTTCTGCGTCTCTTTAGGGTCAACAGTCAACACTGGGCCTTGGGGATTAGCTGACTATCTCGAAACCTGAGATTGAAGGAAGCTGCCTTCCTGAAAATAAAACTAATAAACAATGGAACAAGAAAATAGCTCTACCCTGGAGTTTTAGTTAACCCATTCCCTGTGACAGTTTCAAAAATAAAGCAGGGCTTTTGAGCTGACCCACTCTTCCTGAAGATGTGTTTGTAATCATGATTTGAGCGTAGCCAAAGGCAAAGACACTAACGTATATGCACAGAACATCTCACATCAGGACTGAACCTTGGACTCAGCAATCTTGATAAGAAATTCAAAATGAAAATTAGCCAACAAGGGTCATAGGTGCACAGCTCTCACGGAGAGAAGCATTAGCACACAGAGGAGTGAACCATGCCAGGAATCAAATTAGAATGTGCAGAGCTTGTCAGATTCTTCTAAAGAATGCCACTTGCTGTGCAGTTTTAAAATCATTCCGAATTAACCTCCAAACCCACATGACCTAAAGGGCTCTGCAAAACAACAACATATTTACAGCCTCAAGTAATGAAGAAATCAAAAAAACCTCCAAAGAGCATGAGCTGAGGAGGTAAATGTAAGCATAGCCAACCAATCAGTAAGCGCTTCCCAGAAAAAACACATTCGCAAAGTACAGACCCAAAGTTGGGCTGCCAGATGTTAAGCTTGAATGGAAGCCAAATCTGGGCTTATGCGAAGGCTTGACAGACAGGAAGACTTGCATATATGTAGGGCTATGGTCACTTTGTAAATGTTTTTCTCAGAGAAGAATATTTGAGATGAATTTTCAGCTAACTGTTAAGACCTGGAGATGGCCCCAACTTACCCTGGCATCCGTGACCTTAAATTCCCTTAGGATGTACTGTGGCATATTATACTCAGCCATGGGATCTACAACAAAATACTGGTATCTTGCAGATCGTTCTGCTGGCCAGTATTGGTGACATTTCTCCTAAAAGGAAAAATTAGTATTCAATTATAAAGTATAAAAAAAAGATCTCATTATACAATAAGTAAAACCCCAAAACTTGGGCAATTCTAATTGCTCATGGCTCACTTTCTCTTTGAAATCCTAAGCTCCTGAAGGACAGGAGAATGATTTGGTTCCATATTTGTCAGCATTAGCTGGCACAGTAGCTGGTGTACAGTAACTGCTTTACTATTACATCAGCGGGTCTTAATTCTTTGACAGCGTGATTTATATGTACAATTTATCCAAATAATTACAGCGGTCTTTAGGCAAAGTGAGCCATGTCAGTCCCACATTTTGTGGGACACCACTGTAGTTAGGAATAAGAAGAATATTCCATGTGAATGCAGAAAGAAACCTCTGAATTGATCTTCAATCGCATTTGTCAATTGAAGTACTTGTGGGCCAGGCAGTTTTAATGATGGGGTAAGCCCTGCTGAAAGCCAGTGCCAAAGAAGAACAAGTCAGTTACTTTTCTAGTCAGATACTGGATGTTCACAGCACTTCTAGCCTTTAATTCATACACAGAAGAAAATATCTCTAGTAAATACTGCAAAATGTTTGCATGACTTGAACCTAAGTGATAGGCCTCTTGTTCTTTAGTGCTGTTTCATATATCTTTCATAATAATTATTTCTTATATATCTGAGATTACCAGAATATATCCTTAGAAATTTTCCCCAGGAATGACAATAAAGTTTCTTCTTCGTCTAGAGAAATAGCAGCGCATTTACTTAAGAGATCAGTCTGGTCAGAGAAGAAGAAGTAAGAATACACAAGAGCCATGAATCAAACAGGGACTCCTAACAACTTCTTTAATACTGTAATCTTGTTTCATCAGGGCCAAAGCATAGATCTTCCTTCAAAATATGCAAATCTAAGTGCTTGACTAGTGACCAGGGTAACC
Organism: Myocastor coypus; assembly: GCA_004027025.1. Classification (NCBI taxonomy): domain Eukaryota; kingdom Metazoa; phylum Chordata; class Mammalia; order Rodentia; family Myocastoridae; genus Myocastor; species Myocastor coypus. The sequence goes on along the minus strand of PVJA010001265.1, from coordinate 61,660 downwards.
CTGCAAATTAGCCAACAGTGAGTAAAAAGTGATCCAGCTATGACCAGAGTACTCTTTGTTTCAAAGAAATGAGGGCAGCCCTGGAGCTGTTACATGAAACTCCCCTCTCTTCCACATGAATGTTCCATGAGAAAACACTCACTCTTCCCATCTCACGCAGCTTGGTGAGCATCACGACTATGGTGGAATTGTGTTCCCAGAGCATCCGCCAGAAGTCCTCTGTGGTCTCTGCCAAGGGACCCTGGGTGGCAATGTATGCTTTCTGTTGTCTGAATTACACAGAAGGAGAGTGTGTTAATGTAGCTTAAGTATACATAAAAACTCACTTGATATGTGAACATCAGACCCAGTAAGAGAAAATGAGCACATTATTAATACAGTGATCATAAATTAAGGAAGGGGGAGAGAATGGGGTTAAGGGGGACTTGAAAAGAATTAAGATATATTGCGTATATATAGTAACCCCTTATGAGCAATGTCATTATCCATCAAATGTGTATTAACAGAGGTTACAAAATCAAGTAAGAGCACTTAATGCATTTTGGGGATTTCACAAAAATTTCCTTGTCAATATTATAGTGCACACTGCTTTCATTTTTAGATTTTAGTACAAAGTTAATGGCTCAGTTTCATGGGTCATACAAATCACGAACAGTTGTATGTCTTTATTTTATAGAAATGATGTTCACATAATTTATTAATGCTAGGAAATATGGTGCTAAACAGCCTTCAAAATCCAAGTGGTTTCTGAAAGAAAACTACGGAAAGTCAAGTTAAAGTCTCCATAGCTATTGCTTCCTAGCTTCCCAAATAATAACCAACAAATAGCAAGGGACTGTACGCTGGCCTATGGAGCAAGAAATGGCTTCCAATGGAAGGGGAACTCTGGTTACAAATCTAGGGCACATGGATATATCAAGGCATTGCATCGTCAGTAGAAGAACAGTGTGTACCTGTATCCATCAATAAAGCTGGCATTGATGTAATCAGATCCTTCTACTCCACGGATAGGCTGTAGGCATACTCTTGTGGACTCATATGGCATAATATTAACAAGGCGATTTTTGAATTTATTACATGGAAGATTGGCACTGATGAATCTTGAGGTGTGAGCTTTTGAGCTGGCTAGACGCTGTTCAGATGAAGAAAATCAATGAGGATAATTTTAGATGACCAGGATGCAATATTGCCAAGATATTCTTTTTAGATATAGATCTCTTGTTTGCTTTAAAATAACCACCCAGATTGCCCTGCTTTTCACTTCCACCTGATTACTCCACATAGCCTACTGAAGTGTTAAAATTTATTCTCTGAGAGTGTGAGCTGTCAATTAAGACACAAAAGGGCTCCAGGCATTGTTACGAAGCCCAGAATAGAGGAGCAGAAAGGGCTGCCTGATCCGACACTTGACGAGAAGGTCAAATGAATCTTCTTCTTCAAAATTGGAAAGGTTATGTTGAAGCCACCCCTCGTAGGCAGTCCCTGAATACCTTGCTCCTGAATGGCCTCATCATCTTCAGCACCGTACCTTAAATTCGAGCTCCATCCCTGTGACATTCTCCCCCGTTTCTATTTGTGTCAGCTTCTGGATGTAGGCATACAAGTTTCTAGCTGGCACTTCGGTATTTCCACAAGTCACTGCCTCTAACAGTGCATCGTGGATGAAGATGTATTGGTCTTCTGTTTGAACCATGTAATTCCTCTGGGCTCTCATTAAAGTTACATGGCCATAAATATCTACAGTTTTTTCATGCCTTATTCTTTCCAACATGGCATCTATTACAATGAAACAACCAGTCCGGCCGACTCCCGCACTATAAAGAAAGCACAAGAAAAGCTCAAATAAACTCAACAGGAAACTAACACAGAAGTGTGTTTTCATTCTTATTAATGAGGCTTTGTACTCAGAAATTCTGCTCAAATAGCCGTTATGATGATTTGAACACTCTGAAATTGAAAATATTATTAATATCTCATTACCAAAATATGGGGAATAAACTAATCAGTAAAACTAGCTTCATCTCATAAGGTACAAAAATATTAAATCCATAATTACCATGCAGTACAAAATGAGTATTTTTTGAAAGCATATAAAAAGAAAACCACAAAACATTTAGGTTGCTAATGTTTAGACGGAATTTTAAAATATTAGTCAAGATCTAATTAGGCATATCATTTTGGAAATTCACCCTATTTTAGTTTAATTTATAAAAAAGGCATCTAGTAAACCACTCAACTTAAAGCATTTCCTGCTCAACCACTCAGCAAAGAAGTTTAAAACCATCCTAGTTGGCTGTATACAATTAAAACGTTGGCCCCTAAAAATAGACCACTTTCTTAATAAAAATCAACTCGCAGACAGTTTATATTTTTTGTTTTACTCTTTTTTTTTTCCTCCCACAGTTGAATGTGTTTTGAAAGTCTAGATGAGGTTCAAGTATTCTGTTTAGGAAAACAAAGACCTCAATCCTTGTTATGGAAAGAGATTTAAGGCATTTCTAAAACTCCATTACCTGTGGGCTTAAGGGTCATTTTCCATTTGGTAGAAACTTATTCAAAGAAGATGTTAGACAGTCAACAAAGCACAAGGAGTAGACAGGATCTGCTGTTTGAAGAAGACAATCTCATTTACTGACCTGGACTACGGATCTTGGTGCTTGAAATGAAATATCCTTTAGCACTGATAACAATACCAAGAAAATAACTCACCTGTGTTCTTATACTCTCAAGGCAAGCCTGCAATGTTTCCTACTTATCAAATCCTTCAAGATAAGCACACTTATGTCTCAGAAATGGTTCATACTACAGTGTTTCTCCTTTTTTCATTTTGAAGAAAAAACTTTTTCTCCTTTTGTCTATGCACATGTACCTATGGCTAAACATGCCATCAGCAGAATGGGAACATTACTGTCACGTGAAGACACCATACTGGAGTCCTTCAAATGCTCCAAGTCACTTTGCTTAGTCATCTGTTTTTCTATGTGTCCTTCCATGCCCAAACACAGATCTAGCTGCCTTTTCAGTCAAAGGAACAATGCGACAAGCTGTTCAACGAAATAGGGCATACAACGATAATGACGACATTGGCCTTACCCTCACAGATGTGAGAATATACTACTGTATATAATGCAAGCATGAAAAGATGTGTTGGTGATGTGGATGGTGCACTGCTTGAGATGAGGTTTAAAGGATATGAAAAACAGGGAAATAAAGATGTAAGAACAACAGAAAAGGACAAGTGTTTCTGTAATTATACTGCAGGTTCTGGGAGCCAGCCATGAAACTTTTCACAGTGAGGTACCTGGGAATGAATTATACTGGACATCTCAGTGAGGAACCTTCTACCTGCCTTAACTGAAATGGCAACTTTTCCCCACTGTCATGGGCTGCAAAATGGTGACAGTGTTGTTTTTAATGAAAGGATATTTGATTAGTGACTCCTGCTTCCACACAGGAAACTGCAGTAGGCAGACGAGGCTGCATGTGCGTCTGATACAAACATTGCTACAGTGACCTCATTCTTACCCTAAAGGGCCACTGGATAGTGACTCCAAGACTCCCCTCAAGACCTAATCCCACAGACTGACCTGATGTTGAGAGGCTATGCAAAGCATTCTGGGTACAACGAGGGGCTGGCTCTCAGGCAGCACAGATGGAGATGTGGTAGGAACGCTAAGCCAGAGCTCATGAGTCTTCTGGTCCCCATATGGTGACATCCAGTCCACCAAGTCCCATTTCACTGAGTTTATTCTGCTAACTAATCTTTTAGAGGGCAAGTTTTCCTTGTCATTCTCTGTCCCCACTCTGCTAAGACGGGATTAGCTGACCCCCTTCTTGCAGGCCTTTGTGTCTTAAATACCCCTGGACTGAAGCTCCCAGTGGAGTTATCAGCCCAGAAGGAAGGATGGCCTTCTGTGAGGGCACCGCTGCATCTCTGATGTCCTGCATCAAGTGAGCAGTGAGCGCTCCGTAATGAGGAGGAATTCAATTAGTGGTTGGCACAGAGGCTTGTGCCGTGAGCTGCCCATCCCATCCGGAAGCTGACTTAGGAACAGGACTCACCAGAGTGTGTGAAAGGAATCCTGCATTGTACAGAGCTACGCAAGCAAGATCTGAAGACTGCTCTGCATAGTGCTTGCTAAAGAATAACGCAGCTAGAAAAATTAAGCAGTTTCTGTATCTTGGTCTACTGATAGATGATCAATTTTCAATTAAAAAAAAAAAAAAACCCAAGTCATTTAGCCTATAAGAGGTCTATCTTTCTGGGTTTCTTTCAAACTTCATATCTGGCAGGGCCTAAGATTATGACGAACATCTTGGGTGTTTTTTTTTTTTTTTTTCTGTGCTGCCTTTCTAAATTGACTTCATTTTAATAGGGTGCTGCTTGTGATTGGATACAACTTCATACAGCGGTTCCCTGTGGAAACCGTCCCATCAGTCTTATGACTGAGCCCTTCATGTCAAGTGAATTGTAGATAACAGCAGGAGTATTTCCTTAAAATATGCATCAGGGACCATTCAGACGTCTGGGTGATGCACGATTCCATCGTCTGGCAGAGAGATACTACAGAAGATTGCAAAATCGGCTGGAACAGCTCCAACTCTAACGAGTGTCACGTCTTGACAGCAATATAATTCTTCCAAAAGATGAAAAGGAAAACATCAAATATGCACCTGAGTCTAAACCATGTATTGTGATAGGAGGAAACAACGGGATGGCTGGAGCTGTCTAGGTTTTTCTCTTGCACAACATAATATGTTCCCGGCTCACTCTTGCTGACCACATGGAAGGCACTGACTCCCAGAGTTCAGGTGTCGCGTCTACCCTAGCAGGAAGCATTTCTTATGTGGAAAAAAGTACCATGGATTTGTCCAGCTTAAAGTAAGACCATGAAGTTCAGGTACATCCTTTTTTCACATACCAATTACTACATGATCTTGAGAAAGTCACTTAACTGTTTTGGTACTTGTTAAAAAAGCTGACAGTTACAATCAATTCTAAGTATTCAATAAGTTATTCAAAGTATTCAGTAAATTATTTTAATTATTTGATAAGCATTAAAGCTTAGTTAAATAAACATACTAAATGCTTAGCAAACATGAAGGGTGATGAAGTTACTTTGTTGGTACAAATTACCTTTTTTACATTCTATCTGGGATAACAACAAGGAAGCAGTGATGTAAACTGAAGGATTTATGAGAGTCCCGCTGGGGTATCTGAGGGTTGGCTTATACAATCTTCCTTCAAGCTACCCCTCAAACTTCTATTTTCTTTATTTCTTTTTTTTTTTTTTGAGGCAGGGTCTCACTATGCAGTTCAGGTTAGCCTTGAGCTCACTTTTGTAGCCCAGGCTGGTCTCGAACTCGCACCGATCCTCCTGCCTCAGCCTCCCGAGTGCTGGGATTACAGGCATGTGCCACCACGCCCGGCTTATTTTCTTTATTTCTGATAACACCTACATTCACAGCATACTCTGCCTCCATGCCCCGTCATGGCGAATGCGATGGCAGGCAGGCGCCTTCCTACCATGGTGTGTGGCATTCAGTAAATGCATATCTTCCTCTTTCTCACACACAACACCGGGTACGGCCCTGATGTCATATGGCTCAGGGCAGGAGGCAGCAGAGGGCCTCCCAGGCAGCCGGTGGGACACAGGTCTCTAGGTGAGCACCCCCTTTCCTGCCATCCTGTTACTTCATGCTTTTTTTGTCACTTGTCTCAGCAGAGGCTGCCAGCAGGGCGACTCCGTTGCAGTCCACTCCTCTGTAACCCTTCCATCACACCTGACTTTCCCTCTACCATGGGTTCCTGGGAAAGTCCCTCTTCTTTGCGTATGGGGAAACTCACTGAGAGGTTGACGGGAGCATGAAATGCTCTCTTGGGGCTCATGGAAGGGCAGCAGGAGGTCTGACTGACCATCCACCCTCAGTATGACTATTTTGTCTTAGAAATTAAAGATCAATAGGGGGAGGGAGACATTAAATAATGATACGAATAAACACCTCCTTGCTGTGAAAGGCACCGGACTCTGGAAGACACTCTTTGGGAGACTGTCATTTAAAGTGATACCCGTTACATGTGGGACTTGTATCGCTCCAAGTCAAGTCCTGAAGACGTATCTAATGGGTGACTCTGCAGGAAACAGGGCCTTCAGGAGAGACTGAAGATGAAACGAAGTTTTAGGACAGAGGCTTTCATTCACTAGGAGTGCTTTCCTTGGAAGAGGAGGGGCAGTCAGAGGTCTTTGTCCTGACTGAATCAAGGCAGAAAGGCTGGGGGACAGTTATTCAGGAAGAGAGGCCACGCCAGAAATCAACCCCATAGTACTTTGATCTTGGACTTTTAGCCTTCTGTACTATAAAGAAAACAAATTGATGTTGCTTACCATGTTCATGGCAGGACCGTAATTCATAGGCCTTGCTGTAGGGTGGCCTGAGCCACCGGTGGTACGTGCGTGACTGTCCCACGCTCGACTCTACCACTTGTACCACCGGTGCTACCAGGGGCCCAATGCGACAGCCATGCATAGAGTACCACCGGCGGTTCAAGCCAGCACGAACATGAAGACACTTCGTGTAGGGAGTTATGTTAAGGTAGCCCTGGGAAGGTGACACAACACACAAAGGACACATAGCTGTGTAGAAGTTGGAGAAAAGGAACGCTCTTAATAAAAGGCACTGGAAGAGAAAATAGCAGATTTAGTAAGTAAATAAAAAGCTGGCAGCTGGAAGGCATCCAGGAACCAAAGGACATTTTCTACATATTAGCTGTTCATTCTAAGGGCTGTTTATAATGTTTTTATTAAACTTACATCTATACTAATAGCAATCATTTAGAATGATCACATTTTGTAGCTTTGCTTTGTGACACAGCTCATCTGTTCTTGAAATCTTTGATGTATTTATTGGTTGGCTGGCATGTCTTTATATAATGTTTCCTCTAATGTATGTATGGATGATATTTTTATTTTTATTTTATGGCCAGCTCAGCCTGACCTGGGGGTAGGGCTGGTGCAGCATGTGGTGCCAGGGACTGAACCAAAGTCCCTGCGGTTGCTTAAGCTTTCCTAAGCAGGCGCTTTAGACGGCTGAGCCATCTTGCTGGCCCCAGCATGGATGATATGGTTATGCTTTGCATATCTGACAAATTTTTGCTTTTGCTTTGCTTTTGCCCTTACCTATGCTCAGCGACTCGTTTCTCTGCAGGCTGCCTGGTTTCCACTTACTGCCTCCAACCCTAAGCATGCCCCTCCGCAATCTTCCTTTGCATTTTCATGACATTATAAGTCGGTTTGACTTTTAGTCTTTCAAATAAGTTCCACTGCAAATACTTGAATATTTTATTGCCCTTAACTTGAGGTTCAAGTAGTTTTCAGTTACATCTTAGCCATTGTCTTCCTTATTAGAACTGTGTCACTTTGAGACAATATTTTATCCTACGACTCAGAGCTTTCCCTGAACACCACTCGGGCATCTTTCAGACCTCCCCACCTTCGGGCCTTTCCTGTGTAGGTCTTTGCATCTTGCCCCGATGCATTTGTTTTTCTTCAAGACCTATCCAATCCTGCCTCTGTGATGGCCAGCCTCCTGATGTGCTCTGAGACAGACTGTAGGTACCACTCTCAGCAACTGACTCCCTCTACTCTGTTTCCTTTCGGGAGCATATTTATCCATCTGCCAGGGGCTACTCATGTCTAAGGGGAGGACACCGGTGTCTGTATCTCTACTGCATTTGACAATTTCACATGGTGAGTTCCATGTCAGGAAAACTGGAGGTATTCACATTGCAAAATTTTAAGCATTACAAGTTTAAACACATCGGGCCTTTCCTGGTCCCCTGACGCACCCAGGAACGCTGACTGCTCTCCCAGGAAGCAACTATTCCTTTAATGCATGTTCATAAAGATAAAGGGATTTCTTATAATTTGATTAGATGGAAACAGTGTGTCCTTGTACTTTATACCAGTAGCTCAGAAATAACAATCTCCGGGCACAATTCTTTTTTTGTAAGCAGATGTTAAAAATGCCGAGCTTTTAAAAGTACCCCAGCGTGCTTTTGCGTGAGTTTCGAGTCCCCGCAGCAGCACATATTTCACTTGCTCCTCCACCTCAGTCCTTTCCCCCCACGTCCGTGTCTGAGTGCAGTGTACCTCTCCAAATGAAGGATTGTAGCTCCGAAAGCAAATGCATTTTTCTTTGATCCTGAGAAAGTTCCCCACAGCAGCGATAATGACAGAACCCTATTTAGTGCTGTTTGTTTTTCATCATTTCAACAGCCTTCAACCTGAAACATGATAAGAACAGCAAAACTGATAAACCACCCTTATTTTTATCTGTTTTCTGTCGGAGTAGTTGCCAAGCAGTGAGACAGATTTTCCCAAATATCTTTTAAAGAAAAAGGAGTGGATAACCCTGTGCTTCGGGCTGAGGCCAGCACAATTCAGGGTATTTATTATGTTACAGAAAAAACCGAGAGAAACAGGGGAAGGCAGCGGTTTTAAATCAAGTCTAGTGTTAGGTTGGTTCCTGTTGTTTGTGAAGTAAAATCAACTTTTGAAGTCATTCTCTAGTAAGGATAATGATTCCACTAATGAGAACTGAAACAAAAATAAGCTTTGTGTTTGTGATGGATTTTGAGGCAAACTAAATAGTGGGTAAGCTTTTGCTTTTCAAAACAGTGTCTGTGAGCAACAGATACTGCAGTATTTATAAGCTGAGAGACCATGCAATCTAATAAACACGTCTGCCTACTTGGAAACGGTTATCACTTCAGTATTATCACTCGCCCAGTTGCAAGATTTGTTTTCAATTTCTCACAACATGGTAGAGTTGGTCCCATGGGTTGAAATATGCCTAATGTCCTGTGATGCGATATAGTAATAATGTGCAAAATGAAAAAAAAATTAAGAGGCATAGGAGACTATCAGACATGAAAATTATTCTGGGCGTAGGCTTCCGAAGGGTCTTTTCTGAGTAAGATGGCAGAGTTTTAATGCCAACCCTCCCATGGTACTTCAATGATGTCGTGGAGAAGGACAACAGAGCTAGGACATTTTACGGATCGTTTAGTTGAGTGCAAAGCCAGTCAACAATGGACCAAAGCCACCCTGAGCATTCTGGCCGTGCGTCAGCTTATAATTTGATTAGATATTATAGCTCAGTTGTAAGAATGGCATTTATGAACTGCAAGGCTATATAAAAGAGCAGCTATGAGAACGGACTGAGTTTTATGGCTCAGGTTTATAGTATGAAGCAAGTGACCAGCCTCATAAAACTGTGCGCTGACTCTGATGAGGTTGCCATCTTTCATTACTGACATAAAATCAACATTTAAGCTAATGTGCTGCTGAAGAGGGCAACTCTAGAATATGGAAAGCTCCATAAAGAAAAATAAATGATACATTGATATATTGGTATTTTCTAAAATTTCTTTATAATTATATGGATTTCTCAGACACAAATAAGTATGTGGCCTATTGACTTGTATATATGATGAAATACATTTATGGACAGTTTTCCCTGAAATGCAAAACATGTACATGCTTTCAAAAATAGACCATATGTCTAAATAATATATTGTTCATTAAAATTTAAAATGTACATGTTTTTGACACACCACCAGATCTATTATGGAGATCTATAATGTATACATATAGAGAGACGTTTAGAGATATCTTTATGGTAACAATATCTGAGATAGGAAATTATCTAGGTAAAGCAATCCCTATGATTAGGAAAGTGCTTCAGTAGTCTATCTCCAACACTATGGGACAATTCAAATGAGCTGGTGAATTCACACATTTGGTCACTCTAAAAATGTTTGCAAAATGTAGGAGTTGCCTAACTTTGCCACACAGCAGTATATTCAACCTAATAGCACTTACACCTTATAAAAGCTCCACCAAGCAAGATTACATGTAAGTATACCTATTCTTACACAGAAAATGATCAGAGAAGATACACAAATCATAGCAGCTGCTCATAGGTGGCTGTTCACTTTGATTTTTCTTTTTTATCAAAGTCAACATAATCATATAATAATTGATTTAACATCTCGGGTCTGTCTAAAGCAATGGGTGAACAAGCAACTCGAAAATTAGCTGTAAGGATTAGTAAAGAGTTGAGGCTCCCCTAAAGCCAAGTGAAAGGCTGGACCCCTGATCATTCTGTCTGAGGGCCGCAGCACAGTCTTGGCTAGAGAGGTCTCTTTTTCTCAGGTGAAGTCCGGATGATACCCACATCATTGCAGGTTCACTGTGAAGAAAGCAATTGAGAACCAGGCAGGTTAGGAATTCGACTATGATGGTGTGGCTTTCTAGGGGGCTGGGCCTTGGGCCTCCATTTCCCCTTTCCCAGAATCAGAATCCACCAATGGCTGTTTTGCTGATCACAAATGACAGTTCCCACCAGGGCTCTGTGTCAAAGCACATATCCACAACTCTCCCAGTTTAGATTGCCAGAATATTGGTCGGAAAGAGCAACGCCCTCCTCATTCTACTTACAGCTATGCTTTATTCATGAAGCAGGACTCGCTGCCCTACTTAAGTCCTCAAAGAAAAAAGAACTAAGCGATTTTTGAGGCACTATCTAAGTCATCTTCATGAACCTGATTACAAACTAGCTGGTCTGTCTGTCAGCTCCACGTACTTTAGAACGATGTGATTTATGGAAGACATTCAGGAAGTGTGCGATCATACATGATAACCACATATTGAAGGTTAGTACGAAGTATACTCAGAAGGACGTTGTGGTCATGGTCGCAACAGGAGGAAGGAGGATGGAGTTTGCTTCTGACATAAGGCAGTATGAGACACTGTGAAGCCAGAGGTGAAAGTTAATAATAAATCAATTTTTTTTTCAATACAATGTGAGACATTCCTGTATCAACTACCATGCAGCGCAGTGCAAGCCATTTCTACGTCCCATGTTCAAGTGCATGCTCAGGTTCCTAGGCAGTTCTAAAAGATGAATTCCTTGGCTCTGCTCCAGCTTCTGATCCACAGGCTGGGGTGGGGCCTACCATTATGTATTTCAAAGAAGGTCCAGAGAGATGCACATGGTGCCAGTCTGGCCATACTTAGGGCACAAAGAAACTGAGAGGCACTCAGTATCTTTAGAAGTAAATAAGAAAAAAAGCCCACATCAGTTATACTAATTTATATGTGTTTGTACACATAAATTAAACCAAAAACTCAATCTCTCATTCATATAGGTTTTTTTTTTTTTCTTTTTAGTCTTAGCCATAAAACTTTAATGGAAAAGGCAGACTGCAAAAGGTGCTTTAAAAAAGTAAGTCTGCTTTCCTCCCCTAAAGACCAAATGCTGTATTGTCTCCAGATACCTGCAAATATATGGAATCATCTTGTCATAAAACTCTGTGGCCAGAAGCCCTCCTTGCAAGAAACAACCCTGATGAGAAAAAGTCAGATGCCATGTAATAAGACCGCAAAATATTTTCCAAAGACAGAAAGAAAAATATCTAGGCGATAGAAACGTGACTGGAAAGACACAAAGCAAAAGATAACAGAACTATTTTTAAGCTTCATGTTATGACCAAGGGGCACAGCAAAATAGTTCGAAATAGCAAATCTTCATGCTGATTACGCGCGATCAAAATAGGCTGTGTTCAAAGGCAGCCAATATTTTTTGCCACTGTCTAGTTTATGCAGTGAGTCTCCGTGTTCCTTTGTTCTGGGAATACTTCAAAATAACACTGCAGGTACAGCTGGGGAAACTCAGTGATACTCCTGGCCGGATCTCAGCTATTAGGTTATAAAAATATTTTCATGTTCCCTGCAGATGTCTCGATTCCTTTCTTTGCTAGGAATTTTACTTCAGAATTCATTATTGACAGCTGTTTGTTCTGCTAGAACCTAATTGCTCTCCACCAGCCTCAGCTGCATGTAGCTAATTTCCTCCCCCTTCTAGAGCATATTACATATAAACATAGGCAGGAGGGGGAAAAAACCCAATTAACTAAATATGTGTATGCAAAATGATTCATTGAGAGCTCTGATCCAACCACAACACAGGTCAGAGAAAATTACAGCACTTATAGTTTACAGCATTAAATATAATTACATGGAAATATTCACAAGCGCTACCATCTAGAGATTTTGAGTGGCAGCATTTGAACATTGATTCTTTTATTAGAACTTCTTTTAAATTACTGTATTCTAGTAATTGGCAAGACATGTAATCTGTTGATGGATTAACCCAAAGTTATCTCTTTAATGTAAAGCACATATTACACGGAATCCGAGATGTGCTTGGTAATCAGTACCAGTCATGAGGATCTAGTGAGCTCTGGGACCATTTTGCTCTATAGAAATCCTTCTCTGGAAGCCAGGGTTCCCAGGGCACAGGAATACCTGTGCTCACACTCCCATCATGGCTGTGGGTGAGCTGCACTGCCTAACTGTACATGAAGGAAGAGAATGCTGTAGTTGTTGCCTCTGAAGGGTTCTCCTTAAAGGCAGTGGCTCATTGGAGCAGCTGCCTAAGAGGTGCAGACCCAGCTTGGCAATGATCATGTCCTGAACTGTCTTCCTAGCCGAACTCAGGAGGTTTAGGCCCATTTGGGGACCCCCGAGCTGCATTCTGTGGCTGACTAGATTTCCCAAAGAGGGGGTAGACTGTGAGCCTGATTCCTTGGAGATCTCAGAAGCAGCGCTGGAGAAGCACATTTGAGAACAGCAACAGCTCCTTCAATTTGCTGTCTGCTTGGAAAATGGAGGTGATGAGCTGGCTGGCGATGAGCAAGCTGCTCCTCAGAGAGAATGCCATTCAGGGAAAATGAACTCCTTCTTCCCATCAGGGACACTATGTGGGGTTTCCCTTTCTGAGCACACAAAATGCCTCTCTTTGGAGCCTTAATCTACCTCATAGAGGGAGAGGATATTGAGCCTGGAATTCTTATTACCCTGTAACTGTCCAGATTGCAGCATACATTTCCAGTAAGGCCACACCCAATGCGAATCAGTCTGCAAGCCCAGACTCGACACTTGCAAAGCCTGACAGAATGAATGGAAAGTACTCTAAACTTTCTTGTTACCAGTACACCTGGCCAGTCACCTAAGGCTGGCCTTGTCCCCCTACCTCTAGTGACAGTGAAAACCATTTGATTCAGCATTTAAGAACGAGGCAATTGTTTTTTAAAGAAAGTCTATCCCCACAGACCTTTCTACCTTTTAGAATTCTTGTACTTTGGGGTCCTGCTCTTGTTTGGAGTGTGACAGACCCACCCTGATGTTCACTGATCTGAAGTCTATGGAATATCTGCTCCACACAGGGTGGTGCAACTCACAGACGCTGTCTCTAACTGGATCTCTAAAGCTCAAGGGAAGAGATTCAGTTCCTGTACATGGAATTGAAGGACAGTCCAGACTAAAAAGCATCCACTGTTTTCTTAAAGGCTCACTGTTTACTACTTACATAGTTCGAATATGACTAGGATACTGACTGAGCTGAACAGACACTTTTGTTTACACATCACCATGGTAGAGCCAGAGGTCTCTGATGGATGGCGACCCTTTCAGGAGCTCGGCAAATAACATTTTTGCATCTTGCAGTATTGCAAGTGGCGCCCCAGTCCTCTCCTGAGCTGTGAGACATCTTCAGCCCTACTTTGGCAAACGGAAAGAGCATGGACTCTAGAGCTTCAGAATCTGGGTCTTCCTTCTATAAGCCGTGGGATATTACACCACTTAGTTATCCTTTCTTCCTCCATATCCTGAAAACTTCCTAAATTTGCTATATATGACTATCATTGGCAAATTTTTTTTCATTAATGAATCTTTGATAATATTTAGCAAGATACTTATAAACATGATATTAAATGCTATCTATTAATTCTTTAATTTCCTTAGCCTTCTTTTCTTACAAACTTTAACTGAGCTAATGGTAGAGTAGGAAGGCATGGTTTATATTTCGGACATAGTAATGTGTTTGATGAAACCAACATTCTACTTTATTTCCTGGTTGTTATTTTCTTAGGGAAAGAGTAATACCTGATTGAATCTGGCTTTGCGCTTTTAAAATGTACTGAGCCAGTGTTGAGAAACTGTGGCTCCACGAAAGCACTATCAGAGGTCTTAGAAATGCAGGGCTTTTCAGGCCCCAACCCAGGCTCAAGGATCAGAAGTTCTGGCACTGGGGCCCGGAAACCCGAGCTCTACCAGCCCGCAGGTGATCTCGGTGCACTCTGAAGTTGAAAATCATGCACCTTGCCAAACCCTAACGCTCTGCCGATGGAGGGACCAAGGAAAGGAGACCTGGGCAAGACCAAAAATAAAATCCCCACTCTGTTGAGGTGCCTTGCAGGGCTTGCGTGAAGAGCCCTGACACATCCTGCCCCTTATGTCAAGCAGTGCTTAGTGTTCACTGCAGCCATCCATCCTTTTCTTATGCGTAAGCCCCATGGGCATTTCCCTATGATTCTTCCCTTTAATCCATTGAACAAAATCAAGTGTTTCCTTTCCTCCAAAATCTGCCAATGGCACCACAAACCCGGGGGGGTTTAGAAGGCCACTCTGAGGATGCCACCCTCTTTGTGGCTATCATGGAGTTCGCACCAGACAAACCAGTTATTTTAATTAAGCAACTTAATTAAGTATTAAAAAAAGCCACAAGACATAGTTGCAAAATGAATGTCACTGCTTCTTTAAAAACAAAGTTAATTGCATTACAAAGACTTGGTGAAAGTAATTTGGGTCTAATCAGCTCTCCATAAAAGTACAGTTGAATTAAGGAAGGATGAACTGACTGTAAATAAATGGAAAATTACTGGTCAACTTGCTTCAAAACTTTTTTTTTTTTTTTTCATTTTAAGTATACTAAAACTGCCAATCGTACTAAAACAATTTCCTTCGCAAATTAAAAAACAAAACAGATGAACTTGACATCATAATGTATTTGACAAGTGAGCCGGGCGTGGTGGTGCACGCCTGTAATCCCAGCACTAGGGAGGCTGAGGCAGGAGGATTGGTGCGAGTTCGAGACCAGCCTGGGCTACAAAAGTGAGCTCAAGGCCAGCCTGAACTGCATAGTGAGACCCTGTCTCAAAAAGACAAAAAAAAAAAAAAAAAAGTATTTGACAAGGTTGTTAGGACTTTTGCATTAGCTGAGATTTTGTCTCTAAATGACCAAGTCTTAACACTCCTATCAAGGTTTCTTATGAACTATGTTTTTAGCATTTTTTATACATGCCATTACCAGAAGATTAAGAGAGATCCTGCCCCCTTGACCCCCAAACTCCATAGCCTGGAGCTCAACATGGTTTAGTTCTAACAAACACTTAGAGATTTTGTTAATGTATATGTACTCTACTGAGTATTGCTCTTAGTGAATTAGGCATATAACTCTGATGGCCTTGTTTTTATCAAAGTGACTGAAACTATGGAAGCCACAGGCTACCTTTTATGGCACTTCCTGAAGTCTTAAAGAAATTATTGGGGGTGGGTGGGATGAATTTCATATTTAAGTAAGTTTCAGAAATTCAGTCTTAGAAATGTACAGTGAAAGAAGTATTTAATAGATCTCAGCCCTACTGTGAAGGAATTAGATTTTTACTCATATTTATTTGACAATGGACATTCTGCGCACTCCTCACTTGGCATTTATTAACACCTGAACCTCAACTGGAGGTCGCCCATATTTGTAAGTGACTCACATTCTTTCAATGACCCTGTTTCCATAGACCTTTTCATACTCACCGGAGGACTCAAAGTGGGCATGAAGATCGTGTGTCAGATTGCATTTATTAGTCATTGAATTAGATTTGTCAAACTGCTGCGTTCTCCCTCTCTTTTCTTCTAAACCAGGTAGCAAATATTTCTTAGCTGATTTTCCTTTCACAGATTTAGGGCATGTGCTGCTAAGGGCATGCACATCTCATGGATTAAAAGGAGAAAGCTCCACCCCAGAAGAGGGAAGCGTCAGATCCTGAAGAATGGATCAGGGAATGCGCTGTAAACTGAGCCTTAAGTGTTAAAATTTAATTTCAAAACAAAAGAGCTAAACAATATACATCCCCCCCCACCCCCACTCCCCAGAAAGCCTGTAATGTTGCTAAGGACAGGAGGTTTGGGCAGCAGCTCTTCAAAGAGCAATGCAGCTCCAGTTCTCTGGGATTGTTTTAAAGCTTGAAGGCTTAAGCTTTTAGACTTCAAGAAGCAGTTTAAGTAACAGGTTATAGTGGCTAGAGAGTCAGAGTCCAAGGACACTCCACCTGCCCCTGACAAACTTGTCACGAGTGCCCTTTGCACTGACGCTGTCCATGACGACAGGACATCTGCCAGAGGTAAGGCTTCCCAGGGTATTAAAATCACAAATGCTGAATTGCAGTTAGCTGGTGAATTTCTTTAAACTAGAAAATAAATTGCCACTTAACAAACACTGGCTGAGATGTTGATAATTAAAGCCAGGCAATGCATGCCTGAGATGTATTATACAGTCTCTGTTTTGGGTATGTTTGACAATGTCTCACCTGACAACATCCAGAAAATATAGCTCCACACTCTGACTATCGAGTTCCCTGCAAGGTGGGAACAGCAAAGAGGATTCTGCTCCTGTCACTCTTCCTAGAGCTATGTTTCTCACACTAAAGCCAAATTCTCTATGTCCTGAGGTTCTAATAGGAAACTGTAGATGTAATTATTAATTCTGGAAGTGCTATTTGATAAAACTACCCATGTGGAAAGGCAGGGAGAAAATCCGGCATGTGGTGTGATGACTACCTTCAGAATCGTAGCACCTTTGCACATTATGTATGCAACAAAGCTTCACACAGAAAATGATTTCAGTGCAGAATTATCATCTCAGATTTATAAAATGTGTTTATCCTAATACTTTAAGAAATATAACATAGCAACAAAGGCCTACATGCCTATGTCTTGTAACTGGACTGCATTTGTAGAGCCACTTGCTCAATTCTGGAAAAGGTTTTGCTAAGCTTGTGGCTTTCCTATTGTACCCTATAAACCAATAAGTTTAAAGTTTAATTGAACCAAGATAACAAGAGAATTTCAGGTTGCAGCACATAAGAGAAAATACTCTGAAACCAGGTCAATCATTTTCAGACACACAAAAGAGGGATAAAATGTTACCTGTAGGTTATAAAGTATTTCTGTGGCTTGTAACATGATTGGTTATGGATTTTAAAATATAAGTAATGAACATGGCTAGAAGGAGCAAGAATCCTTGCCAAACTGATTAAAATCAGACTGGATTAAGGTTGACAAAATAAGTTTTTAGAAGATGTATAGTATGACCCCACTACCTTGAGAACTCAAGCGATCATTCTGCAGAGAAAGAGAAAATTTCCTACTGTAGCTTTCACAAAACTCAAATTTGTTATTAGGTTCGTTAAGTAAACACACATTCAATCTTTGAAATTTCATCCAGGCTTTCTTATAGAGAACACAGCATTGAAAAATGACCTGATTATGTCCTACCTCCTGAGTGAGAGAAGCAGAAACTCAGGTGAGTGATTTGCACAAAATCACACCATTTCAGGTCAGTCCAATAGCTCTTAATTTCTAAAGATGCAATTCTCATTTCCCATCCTGAAAGCCAAATAGTTCAAGCAGTGTAACTCAGTTCCTTTTATTATAACACACTTAAAATGAAATTGAAAAGACCTTGGAGCTTCCTTTATCACTGTATATTTTTAAACTCCCTACTATGTATATGAACTGCTTTAGGAACAATTTGATTTTGTTAGGGTCTTTAACCAAGTGTGAAGATGATGGTTTTTTATCTTTATTTTGTACAGGATCTCACTATGCAGTTCAGATGCATAGTGATCCTCCTTGTCTCAGACTCCACAGCGCTGGCATTACAGGTGTGTGCCACCACACCTGGTTTCTGTGGCCAGAGGACGTGGGGCTGACACAGCATGTTGTATTGGGGATTGAAACTGGGTTATTACACTTGCCAGGCAGGCACTTAGACCATCAAGTTGTCTCCCTAGCACAAGATGATAGTTTCTGGAGACCACTTTGAGATCTAACAACTTTTGGTAAAGTACAGAGGGTGTCACTGTGATCACCAGAAGTTATAGTCTATTTATATTTACTTTCTGCAATCATTTTGGTATTGAATTTGAGCTTAGTGGTGAAAGATAATATGATTAAAGACAAATAGCATCTTTAATTCTTATTGAGAATAAGAATTGGCAATAAGTTAGGCTTCAATATAAGCTCTGCCTCTGCACTAAGCGGGCAGGGCCAACTTGTTGAGGCTCCCTCCTTATGGCCAGAGAGCAGGGCAACGAGGTCAATATTACAAAAACACAACGTCCTCCAATGACATCTCCTACCAGTATGTACCACAATGAGGGTAGTTGTGTATCCAAGAGAGAAAACAAAAAGCAAACAAACTCACAATGTCAAATAATAATAATAATAATAATAATAATAATAATAATAATAATAATAGTATAATAAATAAAACCAAGCAACAATTCTGGAGGAAGTCCAAAGGCGTTTGCACTAATTTCCTATGCACTGCACAGAACGGCAGCAGAGCCTGTATTTTGGGTCCTGCCTAGGAGTGTTGCGCTTCTTATCTGGGTCTCTGAAACGAATCCACCTTGTAGCTTAGCACGGCTGGTGCTAGCAGAACAGTGACAAAGTCTGAAGCCAGCGCAAACCTGAGCTTCACTTGCGCCACCTTGGGCTCACATGGAACTGTGACAGAATGGGCCTGGACTACAAGGGGCTTAGTAGAACCTTAGCTTATTTTTACTCAATACACTGAAAACGTTTCATGCTTTTGCATTGAGAATTTTAAGCTTTTATTGGTATGTGCCTGTGACAACGACCCAGTCAGCCTCCTCTTGACCCCTTTTGCCTGCGTCCCACTTCCTGCCCTCCTGCAGCTTCTGCCCCTCCACCATGTCTCCACTTCCTGCCACCCACCTCTCACTTGGCTCTTTCACATGTTTGCACTTTGCACTTGTCATGTAAGCTCAGCTATGTGGCCCTTAACCCACGCTGCCTGATGTAGCATGATGGGCTCCTGGATCCCCTTTCCTTCCATATCGTCAAGCACCTTTTGGTTTGCTCAGCCTCTCATCTAGTTTGTCTTAGCAAGCATCCAGCCCTTTATTTCAAAAGGGCTTCTCTACGGACTTCGGGTCTGTTCATCTCAGCAACTACAACTTCTCTCCACAGCCACACTGACTTTTTAAAGACAAATGAACCTCCTAAATGATCCTTGTCAAGAAAAAGATTTGAAAGCACTTGCTAAATATTTGTTTGGGGGCCTGGCAGGATGGCTCAGTGGTCTAAAGTGCCTGCTTGGGAAAGCTTAGGCAGTTGCAGGGACCGCGGTTCCAACCCTGGCACCACATGCTGCACCAGCCCTGCCCTCAGGGCAGGCTGAGCCGGCCATAAAAATAAATAAATAAGCAAAAAGATCTGAAACAAGAAAAAAAAATTAAAAAAAAATATTTGTTTGCACATAAGACTTGAGAAGTTTACATGGCTAGACTCAGGGATGTAGCAAATATAGCGAGCACACAGAAGAACTAGGAGCGGCTCCAGCACATGGCACGGTCAGAAGCCAAGGGGGTGAAAGTGCAAGAAACAACACAAATTCAAACAGAGAAGTACGAGAGACTGTCCATTCCTGGCACCTCCCGTGTCTGATGAAGTGACCCATGCATAGCGTGTTAAGTGCCCGATGCATGCCATGCTAAGAAACGCTCAGCCAGATCCCCCACTCATGCATCCACAATATGCAAAATGGGGACCTGGCACCCGGTTCACTATTGGACAATACACCACACATAGCTTCTTACTTCAGTTCCAGTGGAAAACCATGACTGGCAGGGTTCTTTCTCTCTTTGCTTCCTACTTTAGTCAATAGCAGAGGTAACAATAGTATCTGCTGCACTTGGCGGGAGCCTGGCACGAGGCAATTGTGGATAACGAGCCCCCTAGGCATATGGACGCTAAAAAGCTCACGCTACAACCAGGGCGCAGCCATGCCAGCACTCCAGTGGGAGCAGCAGATACATGAGGCAGCCTCTGCAAACCAGGCCACGACTGCCAAGACAGCATGTACAGTTGTTTTTAGTTGCCTGAAGTGGCCTCCCCCATCGCAGCTGCTGGCACCAGGGCAAAGCAGGACAAGTTTATCTCTGATGCTTTCTCCATCTCCCCGGGTCTCCTGCTCTCCTTTCCTGCCACCCCAGTGTACCCAGTCTCACAGGGGCTAAGCGTGTCAAGACCACTCCCTGACTACGCACCAAAATTTCTTTCCATGTGTCATGGTCTTGAAGATCTGTGACGTAATTGCATCTAATGTATCAGATTACCTGCTTCAACCATCTTAATATCAAAGGTAACTCTTCCTCTCATTATACAGATGCTTTCTGGTTATTTTCCTAATGCATCTAGAAAAGTTATGGAGCTCTTTAATCAAATTATTGTAAACAAAATTTAAAGGATAATAATGCACTGGAAACCATGTAGGGCCAGCAGTCCGTAGAACTCACTGCTGTGTGTGTCTACGTGAAAGTTGTCAAGCTGGTGGGGCTTCATTTTCTTTCTCATTTCTGAAATTAAAGAGAGAGAGGAGTCTGGGAGCCTAGAAACAGAGCCTTTTCAGGACTGATTCTCTGAATGAATCATACTCTTGGAGTTTGTTTAGTTTAAACAGAGGCCTATTAACCCTAATAAGTCCTAAATTACAGGACGATGCAAAGGAAATATATTTCCAGTAACGAGAATGTGAATGGAGTTAGGACCACAATTTTCTTCCCCCACAGGCTTGTATTTCAGTAAAAATAATGAATGGCCATGAAACAAATTAAATTGCCTTTCCTCTATGTTCCTGTCTATCTCACGGAATAACCACTAAGCCCTGTGTTTCTGGGCGACGTTGGGAATCTTTGCTCCTCCTCTACCCTCATGACAGAAACCTCTACTGAAAGCAGGAGGCTAGCTCCTGGTAACTCAGTCTACAAGGGTCAGCAATGTAGCGCTCAGACGTAGAATAAATACAGTCACAAATTATCTGGTGCCCTTCTCCATCCAGAGGTGGCCTGTGTTTTATGACTCCTTTGCCTCCGGGCCGGGCCCTGACCTGCCCTGAGCCAAGCAAAATGATGGAGGCCTTGGTGTCAGAAGGCCTCCCAGCATCCTCTCTGATGTTCTGAGAAGACAGAGGGCTGCGCATGACGTGAGGGCCCCGCGACGAGGGGGCCCCTCAGTCTTCCCAACTCGTTCCCGTCTACTGTGAGGAAGGAAGGAGCCCTGTGGACACCAGCGCACACCCTCCTCCCAACCTAACAAAGTATAGAAGAACAAGAGGGAAGAGCAGATCGATGGAGTTTTAGAAAAGCTGGGTTTTAGCTTGGGATTTGTCGTCAGTCACTGTGGTCCAATAGATTTAGCCCCTACCTCATGTAGAGATGACCTGCACACAAGAATCTGGCTGTAATTCTTTTCAACACAATTCAATGCTCAAAACAACCCAAATCCAAATAAACAAAAGCAGAGTGAAAAAGCACCATCCTTAAAAACAACTGTAATTCACAAATCCCCTCCTTTCATCTGTTCAAATGAATTTAAGTACATGCAATAATGTAGCTTTTATCAGCAGAGTGGAAGAGCCACAGAAAATCCTGCCCCATTTTATCCAGCTTATCGTTTTATCTGCTGGATATGGGGGAAAGCACAGCTTCGGTGGGCACAGCTGCGCACCGAGGGGCAACCTGCCCTCTGCCCCTTTCCCAGCTGAAACTGAGAAGGAGTTTTGGAGAGGCGAGAGAAGGGCAGAGGAAATGGGATGGGAAGAGGGGAAGAGGCTCACGCTGCCTGCAAGGTTTTGAAAAACATAAGTGAAGCATGTCCATGTATTTCATGAGAAACCTTCAGTGAAATTTTGGGAATTAAAAATAGAGTGTACTGTTCCAGAAATACACCCCTTCCCCCGGATTCAAAGGGCAAGGACCTCAGGAGCCTGCAGGCCTGAGTAGGGGGTCTGACATTATGACTCACTGTCCTGCCATTCATCTGATCTTTTATCTTTGGCCTCTGTGTAACAGTGAAAAGGAGACAGTCGCTAAGTCATATGCCATGCAAGGGCACTCCTGGGGCTTATTGTTTTGAACTGCCAAAATGCTGGGCGTCATACCAAGCATGAATATGAAGCAATGTGACTGATTCCCTTGCAGAAAAGACTAGCATTTATCAACTACAAAGAGCACAGTCCTTAACGGTAGCCACCTTGGGAGGCTAAAGATTTATTGCAGCAATTCTGCTATGGTACAAAAAATATTTTTGGAACTCCTTTTTTTTTTTGGCAGGCAAGAGCCTGTCCCATGTTCCTTTGAATTCACTAATAGTGGCACAGCTTTGTTTTGAAGGTGATTTTTGTTGTTGTTGTTGTTGTTCCCAGAGAATTCTGGAGTCCAGTATTGGGTCTGATCACCATGGCAAACACAGGCATGCCAGCCTGCAGTAATGAGTCCTGTTCTTCCTCTGTGCTACAAGATAACTGTTAAAGTAAATCTTATACAAAGTTCTCTCAATGTTTATAAGAAGGATGCCATTCAAAGAAGTCAGGCTTTGGGATGTGCAAGCTTCCGAGCAGGATGTCATTTGAAATCAGTAATTCTGCCACAATTAAAAAGAAGTTTCATTACTCTAGTAGTGATTCTGAAACAGAGGTAACTTTCTCCCCTGGAAATGTCTAAGATGTGTTTGAGGGTCACCATTTGGGGACAAAAGCCTGGAATTTGGTGGGCAAAGGCCAAGGATGCTGCTGTGCATTCCTCAAGGTACTGATTGGCTACACCCAAAACAATTATAGAACCTAAATCCTCAATCAGGCTGAGATTGAGATACCTTGCCTTACAGAAACCAACTCTTGAATCATAATTCAAGCACAACTGATGGTGATGATTATTATAATATTTGTAGATTTTTGGAGTGTTATATATGCTTGCTTATTGCTACCTATATTTTAAAGCATATATATATATGTAATATATATATATGTATATATATATATATATATATATATATATATATATATATTATATATATCCATAAAGATTCCCTAGCCAAGCTTATGTTTTGGAAAATGTGATAGTATCCTTTTATAAACAAATAGAGCTAACAAATAGCCACATATTTTTGGAAGGGGAAAGCACAGTAATAATAAAAATTTCAGTAACTGCAAGAATTTATTAATTTTTTATGGGACACATACATCAATAAACTTCTAACACATATTACTTAATCTTTATAAACAATGCTCTGGAGGAAACACTACTATTTGCTCCATTTTGCTGCCCAGGAAAGTGAGGCTTAGAAAGATTCGATCACCTCCTCGTGATTCTTGTAGATACGGAGAACAGTCTAGCCAGGCTTTCGATTCTGGTGGAAGGATTTCCTGTGTGTTGTGTTAGTCACCATCCACTGCTGCCTCTGGTCTCCTTCGCCCTTCCCAGCAAAGCGGACCTATCTGCCGGGTGCCATGTCTTGTGTGCCAGAGACAATTCTGCTGTTTGTGAAACACAAATTGGGCAGAATGCAAAATACCAACAAGGTGTCCAGAAAACAAATATCTTGCCTCAGAAAACCCAGATTCTCACCCAGGCGGCAAGTCTGACCTGGTACAGGGGCTCTGGCAAGTGACCTAACTGCTCCAAGTGGATCGCTTTTTTTTTTTTGGTGAGAGGGTAGCAAGAGTGCGCATTGGCCATTCTTATAAACACCAAATCAACTAAGCAATAAGGACAGAGGCTGAAAAAGTCATCACAATCCTCCACAACAGTGGGATTGTGTAGGACACAAGAGCAGTGGCTTCTGTTCTTGCAAGTGAATTGGGAGCAGAGAGAAGACAGCTTGACAACTGTCCTCGAGGGGTGCTTTATGATAGAACCCAGACATGTGACTCTAAGTTGGATAATGTCTTCCACCCCCTAGACTCACCTGTCCTCTGTGGACTTTATATTAATAAAACCAATAAGGTTTCTTTTCTACCATGTTTTCCACATTGGTAGACATCCAGAAGGCTTCTCCAGCACCCCAAACACCTATTCCCCTTTGAGTTCTACACTGTACAACTACTAAAACCATTCTGCAATTTCCTTTGATGCTCTCTTCTGGCTTAATAACTTCTGAACTATTTCAGTGGAAGTAAGATAGTTTTCTCTTATCATTCTATGTAATCAAAATACTGAGGGCCTACCCAACCCTCACCCTACCATTTTTAAATTTGTCATGTTTCATGATTTAAGCATTCAGTTTATATGCAAGAATACAGAACCAGGAATAATAGGTTCTTCATGGTACAATCATTTCTCTTCACCTTAAAATGTTCTCATAAATCAGAATATAATTTACATATTCCACTCAGTTTCATACCCAGAAAGGCTGCTATTTTTTTTTGACAATCTAGTCTTTCATCTATACAAGGCTCCCCTTTCCTACTTCTGAATTTACACGTAGAAATGAATCCCAGGAAAATATAAGTCTAGGCTTCATACTTGCCAGCACCACAAAACTATCACAGGATTTGGCAAGACTCTGTGGTCTTTGATCCGAAGAGGCATTTGAAAGGAACACTGGGAGCAATAAAGGATGGAATTTAGAATGAATGATTAAAAATGCATTAAATAAATTTCCATAGAGCTAGGAGCTTCTTTGGATGACAAGGTCTTTTATTTTTATGTTTATATGCAGTGCTTTCCAATCTTCTGACTTTGAAATGGCTATATTTCTCCATATTGAGTCAGTAGGGCTGAATGATGATGGTATGAATCTGACCTAAGTAGATTTCTGGTTGTGTTCCATGTGCAAATTTGAAATTAGTAGAAAGATTAAATCTTAGAAATCTTTCCAACTCCTAAGTGTCATTTGATTTTTTTTTTTTTTTTAAATCAGGCCAACCTTAGTGGGCCACTGATATTTCTAGGCCTCTGCAGATCTCTATCTGCTGGCACACGCTCTTCATTCCAGATTTAATGCTAGGCTCTGAAAGATTTAAGTGGGTTTCAGGAGGTCTGCTTTACCCGTGTTGGTATATAGCTTCATTCAGAAGACTGACTCAGGAGTAGTGATCTATCTCTACTTCACTTTTATTTAAAAAATGAAAAAACTCTCCTAGGTAGAAATGCTTGCTCTTAAAAAATATATAACTGCTTGAACATTAGTACCATCCTTCAACGTTCCATACCAATTCAATGAAATTTTAGGATCATCTCATTTCTTCTGTCCTAACATGAAGCAAGTGCTTGTAGCCATCATTTCTCATATCTTTTTGACAACTGAAGACAGATGTTGTAGAATATGTGGTTTAAATCATAGGCTTTTGTATAAAGCAACATACCAGACACTGCTCTAAAGGAAAAAGGGGAGAGCAAAACTTCTCTCATTTCCAAGTAGTCTGTAAAAATATAATACATGACCGCTAAGCAAACCTAATCTTAACAACTTGAAAATTTTCCTTCCTAATCTCTTGCAAATCAAAATTTATAGCTGAGGGAGGAAGCTGCACATCTCCTTTCACTACTACGTAGATGTTTATGAAGAATTAATGGTAAATCTGTTTGCTAAACTTCTGCTCAGCGGAATGAGGAAATGAGTGTAAGGAACCCGTCTGTCTCTGCACTAAGAATAGTGGAGTGGATGGAAACGAGAACAGGCCAAACTCAGCCTTTGTGATGAGGCTGAAACTGATGAGCTGCCTTTGAAGCAATCACCCATGACCTCCTTGGGCCTGATACCCTTTGCAAGTAAAGTATTTTATGGATTCGATTATAACTTTAGTGCTTAGTCATTCCTGTGACAATGTACTTGCTCAGTGACTCCTACTTGGATTGTTTATGTTAAACTGATTAAGGTGTTGAGCTGCCTTTGATACAGAGAGAATGACAGAAAGACTAAAGTATGGTAATGGGATGTGGAGTCAGACAGGAAGATGGGGTTTGTTCTTAGTACATCATCAAGGATGAATGGACAGTGCAGTGCTGCCCAACTGGACAGCATTAGGGGAAGGTGTGAACCACAAAGTGGTCCAAGTACTGGAGAACTTGCTCGGTCTATGTAGGGCAGAGAGTACTATGTCTATTACTAGTGGCATGAGCTCAGGCAAGAAAACAGACCCCGAGCTGGACTCTAATTTTTACAAAGATGATTAGGAGGTAAAAACAATATTATATGTAAAGCACTCTTACATACATAGCCTTTGCAAAAAATTATTTGACGTTAAACAAATGCTCATCTATCTTTATTATTATGGCAAAAAGCAAGGAAGTATGCCTATACTTCACTGTGGAATTGACACGACATAATAAAGAGTACTAAAACCAGATTGGAAGAAGCTAATAACTGGGGAATAGGCACAAGGTAAAGGCAATTAAAAGTAATGAAACATTCATAAAGAGAGATTCCAAAATAAAGAGATAAACATATAGTTTTCTATGTTAAAAAATGTAATCCAGCCTACTGAGACTCTCTTGTTCATTTCAATAAAGAATTATATACAACATGAAATTCAAGTATTGTGAACAATTAATGACTGAACACAAGAACTCAGCACAAAATAACCCATGCCCCCTGTGACCTCAAGTCATATATGACCTGTGCATGTATGGTGAGACATGGTCAGTGTGGACCTACTTGAGGAAAGTTCAGAGAACAGTGTCTAGTTCTCCTGGGGGGAGAGGAACAGGGAACAAGTGTAGATTTCCTTTCCAGGTTACGAATAACCTGGAGAAGTAATCCCACAAATGGAAGAACTGAGATGTGGGTAGAACAACGGGACAGAATAGAAACACAGGAAAGTGTAGTCCAGCTTAAATGGATTCATGCTTGTAGTGTTAAAGTTAACATGTATGTCAACACAA
The DNA here is from genome assembly GCA_004027025.1 of Myocastor coypus. NCBI lineage: Eukaryota > Metazoa > Chordata > Mammalia > Rodentia > Myocastoridae > Myocastor > Myocastor coypus. The sequence continues at coordinate 34,791 of PVJA010001265.1, read as the reverse complement.
TTATGACAAGCCAGTTGGCAAACTGTGCAAATATGCAGGAACTAATCATAAATCAGGATTCAACTGCATCAGGTAGAGAAGGGAACAGGTTGCTGAGCTCCAGAGAGGAAGGTTCAGTAACTAGAATACAGAGCTAGTGTAAGTGCCCAAAGAGTAAACGATAAAGTATGCAAAGCTGTGAGCACAACCCTAAGTCTGGGCTTCATCAGTTTGACAAGGAGAACCCAGCACTAAGGTTCTTGAGTTCTGAGCAGCATCATTTAAAAGGGTTCAATTATTTTATATAAAAACAGATATATTGTTATAGACATTTTTTTCTCTAGTTTACAGCATTAAAGTTTTCCTTTCTGAGCAAAACTTGATAAAATTACTATGATGGAACATATAAAAACTTATAAAAACCTGTTCAGTAAACTGGTCTGATATTTATAAACATCTGGTTACTTAATATCATGGATAACTCAGGACATCCAGGTGACACTGTGTGTTTCACCTAGACTCGTAGTGGTTCTCAGCCTTTCTCATGCCATGACCCTGCAATACCTCATGTTGCGGTGACCCCAAACCAAAAAATAATTTTGATGGCTACTTGAAAACTGTAATTCCAAATAAATAACATTTTCCGATGGCTTTAGGCGACCCCAATGTTTTGGTCGTTTGACCCCTGCCGGGGTCGCAACCCATAGGTTGAGAACCATTGACCTAGAGGTTTATATATTCTATGGCTTTCAAAACTGACTCAACAATGAAATGCTAATAATTTCCCAGTAGTGTTTCTTCCTACACACTTTACATCCAACTAAGCTCATCATTTCATATCTTTCTGTTGGATCCCACAGAGATGTAACCACTGTGAGCAGTGTTATCTGATGTTATTAAGGACATGAAGGGTAACAGAGGTCGGATCATGTCCCCCAAGGCACAGAGCCAGTACATAAGTGTGGCAGTGTTTACTCAGGCAGTCTCTTTCTGGGCCGTGCACTCGCTGCGTTGAGATCATGCATTGTGTGAATTTGTGGATAGCTAGAGTTGGCCATGGCTTCATCACCTTTTGAATGTGCCATTCTCCCTTTCGTGAACAGTGGAGACCATTTCCTTCTTGGCCTTCCATGGTTTTCTCTGTGTTGGCTACAGTAGGCCATTCCCATAATTCTTATCACTGATTTTAAGGTTTTATTTAATGCTCTTTTTAATCCTTGTACACTTGTTACCAGACAGAACTACTAGAGAAAGATGAACTTTTCTTCCCCAGTCCTACTCTCTCAATCCTCCTTGGTCCCTACCTGACTTCCTTTCCATTCTCCTCCACTCTCGCTGGGCCTGCTTGGTAGAAACCTGTACTTACTATTGATATTCTCTCTTTCTGTTTAACGTAGGAGAAACATCCGAGGACCTCAGCAGAGAAGCAAAGACATGAAGTACAGCTTTTATATGTCAGAGTATTTCTGTGATTATCTGTCACATGATCACGGTAATTGTGATCGATGTCCCTCTGTGACTTGGCTATTTGGGTTTTTACTACTTAAGCATGGGTTCTAAACTAGTATTTCCAGAACACCATGTGAGTAAGAGCTATGTGGCATGACTTTCACGTGTTGCTGTGAGCAAACTTATATTCTTTCAAATTTTAACACTTGTATATCCAACTCACGATCATCTTGGATTTTTTTTTTTTTTTGGCCTTTTTGAGACAGGGTCTCCCTGTGCAGTTCAGCTTGGCCTTGAGCTCACTTTTGTAGCCCAGGCTGGTTTTGAACTTGCACCGATCCTCCTGCCTCAGCCTCCCGAGTGCTGGGATTACAGGCGTGAGCCACCACGCCCACCTTTTGGATGTTAATTATCTTTCCTTGTCCTTTCTTAAGAGGCCAACATTGCTTACCAGAGAAATGAAAGCACCTATGCATAAGTATAGTCCATTTCGCAGAGCCAGTTTGTGGTATATTTTTTCCTTATTGTTTCGAGATCAGGAATACATTTCTTCTAGCAACATGCCCACCCTTACATTGTTTGTTTCAGTACACTGCTGCTCCAGAGCCTCGGGCACTGCACTTTCATGTCAGCAGAGACCAGCTCTGCACATTTATCTTCATTCCCTCATTTCTCCTGGGCAGTCTGAGCCTCTCAAAGGTGATTCCAGGTGACTTAAAATAAAAGGTTTATATATGTGTATGTGCATATGTGCGCATGCATGTGTACCTGTGTATGCATGTGTCATGTATGTTCTCAAAGTAAGACATTATTGGCATCTTTTATCTTGTATATACTTGCTCACAACCCTTTTTTGGATCTCTCAAAATGCCTTGAGTAAATCATATGCCTTGCTCTTGATCAACAGAGGCAAATTTCATTTTAAGATTATCAGTGTGGGGGGTGGGGAGTTAGCTCAGTAGAGTAAGTGCCTGCCTGGCAAATGCCCAATCCTGAGTTCCATCCCCACTACCACACACACACACACACACACACACAAAGATTAGCAGTGTATCTTAGTTTTCTTATGCCTGTACTCCAGTGGAATCATATTTTCAGAGTGGGAGTATGCTATGTTTCAAAATGCAATACAAACATCACAGTGTTCTTTTTAGCAAGAACTTCCAAGCTGTTTCCCTAATTTTTGTTTCTATTACTGTACATATAACTAGTGTGTGTGTGTGTGTGTGTGTGTGTGTGTGTGTACTTTATTTTGACATTTAGGCATATGAAAACATTTGTCCTAAATGCAGATTTCTGTTTTCTCCACCTTTGGTCAAACTTTGCCTGAAAACATTTCATATGTTGTATGTATAATCACTATAAACCAGTTTAGCCTGTGCCCAGCACCTGTACCATGTAACCCGGCATTCTGTTTCTTTGAAGATGGCAGAAACATTTCTATAACAGAGCACCAACTGACCAAACTAGTGCCTGGTCCAGACCTGGCGGGCTGCAGAGTCAGAAACCCACTTTCATAATACAGAAACATTTACTCCAATTAATGAATTCAATTCTTAGTACTGCAGAAGCACAACAACCGAGCAAGCATTCTTGAATATCACCTATGGAGCCCTAGATAAGAACAAGTCATCATTAAGTCACCCTCTTCTTCTTGACTACCAACACCGGGCCAAACCCTATATCTTCTCTCATTTCTCCTAGCCAAACATATAGAACACATTTGTTATGATCAAACAAAGTAAATCATGCTGGAAATGTTTTAGAATTATTAAACTACTCTATATATAAGTATAACGTAATCTTCTTAGAGTTTAAAAACATTTTTTTGGAAAATAGATACAGTATTTTGCCATGCTGTTGTCGAACAATTACCATTTCGTCATGAATTGCCCAGTGAATTCTACTGCTTTTATTCTAATGGACCCATCGTCCCCATATGTCCTGGAAGCAATGTTTCTTTGTCACTCACCTATTTCCAAAGCCTCATTTTTTCATCGTTTAGTTACTTAGGTTATAAGTAATAACATTAGGTATACATTTGATGAAATTATATCAGATATACATTTATAAAGAGAACATAGCACATAATCTAGCTGGATATCTTGCGTGTTAGCAGTGATACTTGAGAAGAGCGCAGGCAACTGTAAGAAATCAGCTAATATTAAAAATGTGTGAGCACTACAGCGAGTATGAGTGGTACTGTAGAGGATGTTAGAATTAAGTAAAAAATATAAATTATACATTTAAAGAGAAACACAGCATCATCATCTTTGAGTATATAGCTTCTTCCAAGTTACAGATCTTTGTTCACATTTTATTAACCAAATTTAAAAGATCTACTTAGCATACTGCTTGTATGTGAATTGATATTAATAATGTATAAAAGGCATTGTCTTTAGGCAATAAGATATTCTCTCTGAAACTCTGTAATCAATTCATCTCAGTGTTGCTAAGAATGCTCAACACAGGACATAAAACTTGACCCTAATTACAAGATCAATACAGTACGTTATAGCCATTAATACCCATAATATTGAATTTATAGATTTTGCACCCTGTGAAGAACATAGCAATGGATTACTGTTGCCCACTATCTCCAGAGAGATGGACGCCTGTACAAAATCCTCCCTATTGCTACAAGGTCAATTCCTAGGGTCTCAACGAATTGCAAAGAGAACACCAAATGAGTAAACCCTTTTGATTGCAAGAACACATGCTTCGATGGGCCTTACCTGCAGTGCACAACCATTGGACCTGCATCTGGCGGGTTACAGGTTTTGACTCTCCGTAAGAAAGCCAGAAAAGGCGTGGGGTGCTCTGGAACACCGTGGTCAGGCCAGGCGGTGAACTGGAATTGTCTCACTTCTCTCTTCTCACTTGAACCATTCTGTGACACAGGAACACAGGCTGAAGGTTGCTTGCTCTCCCTCAGTGGCAATGGCAGTCACACCACTAGGATTTGCTAACTATACCCCACCCGCAAATCCTCAGGAGACACACATTTTGGAGCTAGAAACTCCAAGCTATCTGTAAATGACAACTAGCTGCAGAAAGATGAAGGTCTGTAGTGAGAAGCAATCTATTGTTCAGGGCTAACTACCAGGAGCACTCCTTTTATATTTTATATAAAAAAAAAAGAACTCATGCTTTTTCATCTATTTTTCATTTGCTTCAACTTTTGTTTAGAGCACAAGTTTCATATTTACTGATAAATTGCCAAACTGGGAGAGGAATTGCTGGGTGATAATGGAAGAATTATTTCACTCTTTACTGTTGCCAGGGGGATCAAGATTGAAGTACAGGCTGGAGAGATTTGATTTCTCAAAAGAGGTTTTCTTTCAATCAAAGAGAAGGCAAGAAGACAAAACACAAACCTTGTAAAGTGCAAATGTTCGAACACAGTATGTGGCCAGCTCCACGGTATCCAGCAGCGTCACCTGGACGAGGCCGTGGGTTTCTGTGCCTCTGCTCGGCCAATACTGGTCACACTTGACCTAGAAGAAACGAGTGACACAGTCAGGGCAGAGACTGACCAGGTTCTATATTAACTTTACCTTGAGTTGCTGTTGAAGGAAAACAGCTTTTCTGCATTTCATTTTATGTTGATCTTTTCTGGCGTGCATTCTTGTTATCCCAATATATGTAAATTATGGCTCTGATGCCAATATGAACCACATTTTTCAAACTGGTAGGAATATTAAGCAGCAACAGATTCAATTTCACTGAGAAAAATTAGTTGCAGATTGTTGCTCAGTAAAATAAGGAGAGAGGTATTGGAAATTTCAGAGTGTTTGAGGAAAAGCACAAATGTGTCTGGGATATATGTTATGATTCACATCAAGAAAATTACATGGAGGCATTTTAAACTACAGGGTGAGATAGCATTCATCCATCAAAAGCTAAAAGGCACACACTATTTCATCTTACGCTATCACAATTTCCAAATATGCTTGTTTAAAGAAAAGTAGAAATAATGTGAAAATCTATGAAAGTACAATAAACAACATAAGCATCTGCTTTTCAGAAAATACAAGATAAATGATATTTGTGTCCAAAAGAGATTAAGCTTGTAATGTTTAGCAGGAAAAGGTCTGTTTGTTCTTTTTAAAAATGGTCTCAGAGGGTAGTATACTAACAGTACAAAGTTTAAATAATTTAAAATTCATTTGAGATGAATAATCTACAATTTCTATGTGGAGTAGAACAAAAGCACATAAAAATATTCAACCCAATTAGTTTAACATGCAGCAAAGCATAATTCCAAGACTGCAGTAAGCCTCAAATTTACTAAGTGTGTCTGTTGGGCATAAGAAAGCGTAATGAACAATGACAAATACGATGCTGTATTTTCTGGTAAGACCATAGATCACAATACATTTACCTTTTCTATCTCAGGTTAAAAGAAAAATGGGAGTGCTTTCTAACTGAAAGCAAATGCATTTCGGAGGTAGGAAAACTTCTAGCATTATTTTAAATTAGGAATCATTCTGTTTATTTGAAAAAGAAAGACTGAAAAAGTATAATCTTTGGACTTATGTAAAGATAATCAGACACCAACATCACAGATCCTAGAAGTTTTGGTCTAGTATTTAGCATTATTAGATAACTATTTATTATAACATGGAATTGAACATTACATTTATGTTCAATGTAAGTATAAGCAGCATTCTGTGAAAAATACTGTGATTTGAGCCTGAACAATGACAATACCTACTTCTCTGAAAACTTAGGCTCATTTCCATAGATACTAGACTTTGTAAAAATTTTTCTGTTATGAGAACACATAAATATTACCTTTTGGATGAAAAACAAAAGCAAAGGGTTTGATAAGATAGAAAACTTGTGTTTTAGTAAGATTAAAAGAATATTTCACATGTTTCTTAAATGCAAGGATAAACTTGCAGTTTTATTTCTACAATGTACTCTTATTCAAAGAGAAAATAACACAAAGGAAAAAGAATTCTCGAAGAAGAATACTGACTTAGCATGACCAAGGTTGACCACCTCTATGTTCTCCGACCCCCATGAACCTAGGTTGTGTTGGACATAATTAGCAAAGACTATCACTTAAAAGAAATCAGTGCTCCTCAGGTAGTGATGATTCAGAGACAAGAGGAAATTACACAGAAATGAGGCCAAAAGCTTTATTTTTTACCATAAAATAGATGTGAATTTGATGACTTGTTTCAGAGGGCAAAAGAAAATTTGTGGGCCCCACACTGCAATTACCAAGGAAGATGACGCCAGCAAGGTATTGAGCTTGAAGACTCAAGAGAAAACCAAAACTGACTGTTTAACAGTTTCTACTGGACAATAACTCTATAAAATCAAAAACAACAGACATCCTCAAAGAACAGACATTGCTATGATACACATGAAAACATCACAGTAATGTGACAAAATGATCTCTAAGGTCAGTTCAGTGTACAGAACCAAACTCAATAAAGTTATATTTCGGGATAGGTTCCACTTAGACTATTTAGTGAGGTAAGATAGAGGAGACGATGCGTTGGAAGCCAGCCTTTATGTAACCACCAGAAAAATCATTCCATTGCTTAACAACTCCCTGCATATCTGCCTCACCCATAAAGTATGAAAAAACTGAAAGGTGACTAACGCAGTATGTTTACACTTCCAGTAATAAGTCTGAGACTGTTAGCATCCTCTTATTATAGGGAGTATATGTGATGAAAAGTTCTAGCATTAAATGGAGAAAACAAATCAGTTTTGTACTCAGTGTAAATAATGTACTATATTCTCATTCTTTTTCAAAAAGGGATGTTTTGAAATGTTTTAACCAAAAGTGCAAATTTTGCAGCAATTTTTAAAGTGAACATATCTAAATGCTGCTATAAAAATAAATTGCCTAACGCATGTGAACACACACATGGATGGTCTCTGTGGAGGGATGAGATGACGCATTCTTCCCTTCACCTCTCAGCCCTTCGTCAACCTGCCTCCCTGAGTAGCCTGCACACACTCACCTGCTTTCAGAGTGACATTTCAGAGCTCACTTGTACTGGCAACTATTACTTGAAGCTTCCCAATTTTAGCCACATGGGGTATGAATAATTTGTGATTTTAATGTGACAGAGTGGCTGTAAAAGACAGTGAGGTAGACAATGATGCAGAGCCACAGGACTGATAGTTTTCTAATTAGCTGTGGCAAATGACCTGGGTCTAGTCTCCTCTCTTGAACTTTTATGCCGACAACAGCTCATCGCTGGCCACGATATCCTGAGAGGAAAACCTCATATGGTGTGGTCTTCTCAGACAGCTACTACCGGCAAAGTATTGTGCGAAAAGCTCTTAGAGAAGGCAGGCATGAGCTCCCTTCGAATGTTTCAGAACTGGAGTGCAGCAGCTGCTGAACACAAACACTGACTTCAGCCTTTAAATTACTATTACTTTGATAATTCTTCTAAAAGCCTTTTCTAGGAAGCTTCAGGACTGACTGGAGGAAGCTCAGGCAGAGTCTCAGGGCTGATCAAAAAGCTGCTTTTCTATTTCCAGGATGGAAACCTAGCAAAATGGGAACAATAACCCTGGCATCTCATGTCTATGGGAAAGTTAGATAATGCCGACACGTCCTACAGCCGTTCAACAGGTGTTCCACCTCTTGCTGATTATGAGATTTTGGTGGATATTATAAATACGCCAAAAGGAACATGTCACTATTTTCAGTAGACAATGATTCAAGCACAGGATCAGGGCAGGCAAGGATGTGAGCATTGAGGTGTAATCAAGGCGAACTCGGACAGTCCCTGGGCTATTGTTTCAAGCTCGCTGACTAGGTAGGATGGGGCAGTTCAGATCTGCTTCTCCAAAAGGGTAGTGGGAAATCCCAAAGAACTTCCTTCATCTACCTGGGTTTCAGTCTTGTGTCAGCTCCTGGTATGGGAACAGATGGCCGCAGAACCTTCCACCCAGTGCTGCTTTAGAAAGATAGCACCCCGTAACTACTTGAGGGCTACCCTAAAGGGGAAGGTTTAAATATGTAGCTGAATTCGAGAGAAGGGTTTCTATAACTGGAGAGTAATCAGTCTCATAAGGAGACTTCATTTTTCTAAAATTATGGAAGTGAACGGTTGGCTATTATTAAATATATGCTATGAAACTATCTGCTTTTTATAGTTTTCATGATAAAAGATCTAAAGGTCAGTAGGTGGAATTATAAAACATTTAAATATGTTTGAGAGAAGATCTTGTCACTAAAATAGCTCACAGGAGATGCTCCAGTAGGCCTGCCCTCTGTGCTCCAGCAAACAGTCTCATCCAGAGCATGTTCATTCTCAAATGGCTGAGCCCAGAAGTGCATGCATGCTTCACACACTTGGTTAAGACAGTCAACTTTGTAGTCAACAACACCGTGATCAAGACTGGCTTCTTTTTACATGGCCTGAAACTATTCAACTTTCTGAAAACAGAACCATCTTCTTATTCCCATTCATCGAAGACCTAGCAAGCATTGCAAAGTCCCTGGATTCCAGCTGTAACAAACCCAGATCTTGGAAGAGTTGGAGCATCGCTCATACAGAAGCCTACCTTCAATCAGGTTAGGTTATTTAGCAAACAGGGGCTTCAAGCAGGGAACAAATCATATGGGAGGCATGACAGCTACTGCTAAAATGGCTTCAAACGGCTTCGTATCTGTGGAAGTTAAGTTGAGGGTAAGTCCTTGCTCAAGAGTCAAGATTCTCCAAGGAATGCGCAAGTAGGTTCACACTAGAAAACTTACCTCACATAGGCTGGTGCCCACTTATCAACAATTAATGAAGGGCATTACAGTAGGAGGAAGTTAATTTATATGAGTCATAATCTTTTTTTTTTTTTTTCAGAACCGGGCATTGAACTCAGGCACTTGTACTTGCCAGGCAATCACTTATTCTACTGAGCTATCTCTGTGGCCCTAATTTATATGAATTATAATAGCATAGTTTTTAAGGCCAGATTTAACATTTGATTTCCACAGTAAGGCCAGAGATCATCTCAGTGACCTTACTCAGTTTGGACACCAGTATTATTCTCTGCACTCAACTACTATTCGGCCATACTGACACCTAAATCAGGCTGATTTGTGTATTTCCTTGTTTCATTTTATTTTTTCTGACTACTGTCCAGTGGAGGAACAGGAAGCAACAGAGTAACTGGAATGAGGGTGACATGGCCTTCTGACCACCAGTGAAGTCATAGCCACTCACACATACAGCCATAAAAGTTGAAATATTATTTTCTACACAATTCAAATCATATAAAATTGCGTGAGTTCATTGAACCATTCTAGAACATTCCAAACCTGCTATCAAAATTTGTAAACAAACACATTTTATGTTTGATGTTCTGCTAGAAGCTGACATAAAAAGCTGCTTTGAACTTATTGAAGGGCTTCTGCCATAAAATGGTGGGCACAGGTTTCAAGTTTGTGCACTGAGTTACAACCAGAGGAGGTGAGCCTTTATAACGGCTAACTAGTGTTTGGATATCAGCTTTTCATATATGGGTTGGGCCTGGGGGCACTTACCCGATTCCCTAATAACTCCTGAAGGGAAGCTGGGAATCCTGCCTAGCTCTACAGGTGTGCACTCTGCCTGCTCTACCCCAACATCTGCTCTGACCTAGCTACACTCCATGACCCCTGCTAATAGTAGTATCATTATGTGACTTGGCCAATCGGCACATGGATAACTTCCATATACAAGCCAGCATAAACGCATTCTTCTAAAGATCTAACTACCAGTACAACTGCACAGCGCCTGTCAATGGAACGTCATCTGTGTGCACCACTACACCTGGATGCTGGATGGCTCAGTCCACCCTAGGGGCGGAGCTGCTAAAGCCTGTGGTGCCAGGGATTGAACTTGCCTAAGCAGGTGCTTTAGTCTGCTGAGCTATATCGCCAGCCCCTGAGTGAAACTCTGGTGAGAGACAACAGCCAGAAAAAAAAAAAAAAATGTCAACTGGGAGCTAATCCCTGGGGAGCACAGAGAATCATTCACACGTCTCAGCACTTCAGAAGCATCCGCATCCAGCCTGGGCATTCTACAGGCAGTTAGGAAGAGAATGAGAACGAAACTGCATCGCCTCCTCTGGCCCAGCTTCTTCATGGATCACCACAGCTCTATTTTGATAAGACTGTCCGGAGCCAGAATCTGTCATGTCACATTCTTAACAGATGAGGCTGAAAGGGGAAGGAAGGTAGAAAATGCAAAGCGATAACAAGCAACAAGAAGCTGGTGGGATTCTTTGGCCGCTTCTCTGACACTGTGCTTGAGGACGGAGAAAAACCAAGAGGGTGGAACTTGCTAGATAAGGACCCAGGCAGCCTGTCGGTGGCCAACGTGAGCGTCACTCTTTTCTGTTGCCAGTGTCCTATTTACACTTCGTGGCACCATTTTCAAAACAATCCCATACATCTTGCAGGCTCCAAAGGCAATGTTCGTGCTGCTGCTGCTCCTAACGTTGCTTAAGGAAAACGCAGTGCTATTGTCCTAGATGGGCAGGACTTTAGGCTGCAGCTTGAAAGATTAAATGTTCAAGGCCTTTTGGCGCTTCCAGTTCTGTCCGGAAAAGGACACAGACCTGGCATTTGGAAAGCACTCGCTCTCCATTAAACTTATGGAACCTTGACAACCCTGAGACGCTGAGAATTAGTCTGCCACTGGCCAAGGCGGGGCTTTCCAAAACCAATAACAACGAAAACAACAGCTAACTGCCATTTCTCCGCGTCCACACTGTTGTGTCAAGTTTTAACCTCAAACAACCTCGCAATCGGAAAAGCACTTCAAGATTTATTATATAGAAAAAGAAGAAACCATTTGAGGAGAATCACCTTGCTTGCTGTTTCTTGCTCTAAATTGGCCTCTTAGCCACAGAACAAAATGGGAGCGTGCTTCTGTCTCCTAGTGACTCTCTGTTGGAGAAAACTTACAAAAATGACATTCAAGGACGAGAGAGGCATGTGATCACTGGGTCAGCAGTGCTCTACTGGCCAAAGGTCAATGCTTGGTAACCAGCTCCCCTAAGTGACTAACATAGTAAAGAAACACCAGCTATTTGCTAGGCCTTGCCAGCATCTAATTTCTATGCACTAGCACAAATAATAAAATTCAGTGGTTCACATATCGTGTTTTCTGGTCTAAGAAACAACCATAGTTGTGACGCAAGAAACATTTGATCTCCTTTAGAAATGAGTGCCATCCACCAGTTTGCATGATTCTTGCTTTGGGAACAGAAAACGAGATTCAGATCATTGGCAAACCCAAGATGGGATTTCTCACTTCTAGCCTCACAGTTTCAAGACTACCCTGTGTGACAATGCAAATCACATGGCATTTGCCGGTGTCAATCACGTTCTCTTGCCGCCAGGGTTTATGGCGTCAAGCCAAGTTATAAAAAGAATTCTTTAAGTAAACCAATCCTCACACAAAAACATGGAGGATTATTTGAGTAACACCTGACTCAACTACCAGCAGGGAGCAAAGGCAGACAAGGAAGTCATCTCCTAACCTTGCGTAAGCCATTTCAGCGTCTGAATCACCCATCAGAAATGCTCCAGGATTGGGCAAAGGAAGCTTCCACATTCCCTCTGTCTTGTGTATCTCAGGAAGGGAAACACAGTAGAAGAGAAACATTCAAAAGCACACAGATGAAAGAAAAAGAAAAATGTGGGCCCTCCTCCACTAAATAATGGGGCTCCTTAGGCCAGGAATCACCTTGGCCAATCCTACCTTGGGGACTTTGAATTCTTCAAAGGACGCTGCCAACCACATACCCCGTTACCACAAATAACATCCTTTGAGTGGAAACCCCAGCTGTATGCATTTTGCTTAACTGCCAGTGTTTCATTTTTTCCAAAAATTTTCTTCTCTCCATGTGGTTGCCCGCACCAATTCATGCACCTATTGGCATGTTAGGAAACATGGAAACAATTAGAGACCGCACTCGGGGCACTGCAAGGACTCACCAGAGAATCACTGTGCTCTGCAGAACTTGAGAGCACTTGGCAGGACTCATGGAAACTGTGGCGTGAAACCCACGAACGGTATCTGTGTTCCCCCAGTACGTTCTGCAACGGTGCTATATTGATCTGTACACTTCACGGAAGAGGCAGTCTACCTCAGAGTCACCAGCTCTTGGATGTAATGTCATGCATTTCTTTATGCAGCCCAGTGAAACTCAGGAAATGCTCATCTCAACCAGTTTCCTTTCAGGCTGCATAACTGATGGCAGACCATGAAAACAGTTCCACAGGATACCACTGCAAGCAGTGGCAGCTGAGGATTCTCTCAAAGCCAGGACAGGGCAAGTGACAGCAGTCATAAAATCAAGAACTTGAGCTCCCTGAGTCAGCTTCATTCTCCTTATAGGCTTCTTTCACTATCCTAATGCTGAGTGTTGTCAGTTATGTAGAAAGAGACCAGTCAGACTTCTGGCAATGTGGTTGATCCCACCGGCTTTTTTTCTTGGAGGTCTCCTAACTCAGAGAAAACTGCAAGCACTGCTGACAAGCCTCAGGCCAGGGGGAGCGCACGAGCCCCAGACAAAACAGCTGAGCAACACAAGACTGGTTGTGAGGGGAGAAGTTGTAGCATCATAGCACACAGATGCTGGGCATGGTGGTGCATGCCTGTAATTCCAGCACTCTAGGAGGCAGAGGTAGGAGGACTGCCAGTTCAAGGCTGGTCTGCACAACTTAGCAAGACCCTGTCTCAAGAAAGAAAAGCACAGGGGTGGGAGCTGGGTGTGGTGGCAGATATCCGTCATTCTACCACTCTGGGAGAGCAAGGCAGGAAGCTGAAATTTTAAGATCATCCCAGATAATTTAGTGACTTGCCAAGAGCCTGTCTGGCATAGAAAAGAAGAAAACTTGAAAAGGGACAGGCATGCACCTCAGTGTGAAGGTGTGGGTTCAATCCCCAGTAACCCCAATAATTAATCAATTGATCCACTAGGGAAGCAGCCAGGAAATGTAAAACAACCCAAAGGAAATGAGGTATCCAAAATAATATTGTACCTTTAGGGATAGTTATTTCTCTATGTCACCTGTGTCTTCATAACTCATGACATGTCAGTCTACCTTTTGATCTATCTATCTATCTATCTATCTATCTATCTATCTATCTATCTATCTAGTTTCAAGATGTGGTTTTTACAATAAGAGTAGCAAGTGATAGCAGCAGTTAGAACGTGATGTGATTCTACTAGTGGACTGATTACCAGGTTCCCTGAGCCAGCATCCTCATTCCTGAGTCTACATCCTGGGGAACTCTGAGCTCCCTCTGTTCTTGACCAAAATGCATGTGTATGCGATGCTGGGAATAAGGAACAGAGTCAGTCATGCTCAGTGGCTCTGTGAGATTGGTTAGGATTCACTGTAAACCACAGAAAATAAATCCATTTCATTTGGGAACTAAGACTGAATTGTTTTAGGTGAAACATAATAATAGCTGAGATTCATGGCACCACTGTGCCATGATCCTTATTCCAGGCAACATCCACACCTTTTTTTTTCTTTCTTTTTTTTTTTTTTTGTCTTTTTGAGACAGGGTCTTTTTATGCAATTCAGGCTGGCCTTGAGCTCACTTTTGTAGCCCAGGCTGGTCTCAAACTTGCACCAATCCTCCTGCCTCAGCCTCTCAAGAGCTGGGATTACAGGCATGTGCCACCACGCCCGGCTATACACAACCTTTTCATGCATTCCCCAAAACACAAGTGAGACACAGAGTGTGTAAGTAACATGCGACCCCTGTGCAGGTCCTCAGGGTAGGGAGAAGACCTGAAACCAAGAAGCCTGCCTGGAAGGCGCCCCTGCCTGGAACTGCACATGTTTCTGAGTCAGGAATGTGACTTCCTCCTGATGGCAATACGTGGCAGTCTTGTGTAACAAAACCACGCCACCTCTCTTTCCTTTTCTTCCCTATTCCTCACATCAAATCCACAGACATCAGGAATGACTACATACCTCAAGTTCACAGAAATGTTAACACATGTACACTTTTTCACAGACCACAGGGAGGAACTGTATTTTGAAAACCACAGTCTTAATCTACATAATGAGATTTCTGGCATTAGCCCTTGCAGGGATGATTTGCTTGGTGGTACCTGGACCACCTCTCTTTATGGTGTGTTGGGATGGGGGCTCCAGAAAGACCCTAAGTGGAACCAGGTTACTTCAAGGAACTGCTGTGAAGTTGGCTGGTGGGAATTGAGAATTCTCTTGCCTTCCCAGCTCAGCCCACAAAACCCACAATGTGCCTGAAATATGAAGCTATGTATTCCTCTAACAACTAACCACTATTCATAACATTGCTCTTACAGTGAAATTCAACCTATGTTCTCCTGGAATCCAGATATGCCTCCCTCTTTCTTCTTGCTACTTTAGGTAGAAGAACAACCGGGCAGGAGAAGGGTCAGAGAGGAGGACATGAGGAGGTGGAGGGGTGACACAGCAATAGCACAACTCGAAATCTTCCCTGATATCTGGATGCTTCTTCCTGAATGTTCCATGTGTAGAACAAAGGGCTTGCAGGTGTTGGGGCTCAGGATTCACTCGCGAGACCACACCAACAGTAGGGGCTGCCTACTAACTTATGCAGGTCATCTCAAGTTTAGGGACAGACTAAACCGGCACAGAATAAAAAAATTATAATACAGCATTTTAATTGGTGTCTTCAGGCCATTTAGCACAGGAGAAAGATAGCCCGCAAGAGCAAAGAGTAATTAATGAAGGGAGCAAACAAAGGTTCATTTAGGAACTTCCAAATAAGTTCCTCTGTCTGGGGGGTGGAGGGGAAAGGTAGCCTGCAACAGAAAGATAAACTGCAGGTATTAAGTCACAATGCCTTCCGCCAGGAACTGCTCATTACTATCAGATGTTGCCGTGACAGTGGAGCCAGTTAGAACTAACTTTATTATTAGAAGCAATTAGGGAGAAAAGGGGGCAGAGTTTCATCTGGTTATTTCAAAACAAGTTTCTGTGCACAGTTTAATGAAGGCCTGCAGTGTCAAGATAAAATGAGTATTTTACTGGAAACAGCCTTGGTAAATGACTACTTGTTACCAGCGCGTATCTCCAGGATGAACAGACAGGGTAGGCTCGATTTGCATACATGTCATAATATAATAATTCAGCTGTCTCAGCTTCACAGAACTGTTACTGGGCAGTGTGGCCTGATGGGTAAGCACGTGAATACGGAAGCCAGGATGTCTTCAATTCCTTCCTCTGACCTTGGCAAGGCAATGACCTTGGAGGGCCTCTTAGAGGTGAGCGTTTGTTTATTCACATATAAGGTAGAAATGATACCAGTTTTGATCCTCACAGGGCTTTCGCGACAGCAACACACTGATTGTATGCTAGACACAAAATTATGAACTGCTAACTCCAAGGATCATGGGGGTCAGAGGTTGCTTCTCATGAAACCGCTGGCATAGAGCAGCTGTCCTGGGTACAAATCAGTAGGGGACCTACTTATAACCTTTGATCGGGTTTCCATGTAAAGTTGGGGACAAATATTTGTTTTCAGTTCCACAGTCACTTTTATGTACGTTCTTCTCAGACAATATTGTAACAACACTAAGAAATTTGGACATTTTCAAATGACATCATTGCTTTTCAGGTTTAATAGACCAGCTGGGTACCGTGACTTTTCATTTGTGAGTTTAGCAACAGTTGTAGTTTTCTAAAAATATGTTGCACATAGGACCTTTCCCTTTATTAATACCCCGGACGCCTTTAACTCGTCCTCCTTATACACACCTGGCCTGGGAAACAGGACGGCTTTGAGCTTGGAAGGCCACAGAGCTCTTACATTAAGCAAACTGTCAGGCTCTGGCTCCTTCCAAGGGCTCTCTTTGAGTGACCGCGCACCTGATCACAAACACACCCCTGAATGTCCCCACTCTCAGGGAACATCTGTGCTATCTCTCTCAGAGACTTCTTCATTAAAACCTCAGGTTGAGGATTTTCTTCAGATGGCTACAAACTGTGTGCACGTGGTGGGGAATATGGCCCACGGCATATACATTGTGTTTTCATTTTCCAAATCAACAGTATTTAACTAATGTGTTGTGTGCCATCATATTGGACCCATAAGATGAATAAAACTGCTTCCTCAGATGTTAACAAGCAAGGCCTTGTTATTAAGATCTATTCACTTGGGAGAAGTTGAAACTAGCAAAATGCCCTCTGTGTAGCTATGTGTTTTCTCAGGCTTGTGTTAAGCCATATTGGTTTTCATGCTACCCTGAATTAGTTTATGCTAATTTGAATAAATTAAGTAACAGCTTCTTTGACAGTACTTTGATAGATCTTACCCTACAGATTTTGAGAAACAATAGGTGGAAAATTCTAGAACATACACATTGGAGAGATTCTCTCCAAGGCCTGTGGTTTCTTATTCAATGTAAGTTCAGGACTAGGTTCAAACTTCTGTATTCTTTAATCCAAATGTATGTGTCCTGGAATTCTCATTCCTTTCATAAACACAGCGTCCTAGTATAGGAGAAATTCTACTTTGAAAAAAACCCCAGAAATTTCAAGTGATGATTTTATTCTAGTCATTGGTGCTGATTCACAAATGAGTATCTGTCAGAAAAAGTCAGCCTCAGGCGAAGTTCAGATTGTGTGTAGAATAAAATATACAACATAGACAGCAGAGATCGCAAAGTCGTGATACTTCCCCTTACCCTGGATCTTTCTTCTAGTTTGGTCATCATGACGACTGTGGCACTCCGCTGCTCCCATATCATTCTCCAAAAGTCCCCAAATGTCTCAGGAAGTGATCCCTGCGTTGCAATGTAGGCATTTTGCTTCCGATAGCCATCTATGTAGTTGGCATTCACATAGTCGCTTCCTGGGACTCCTGTAAAACAATGAGCATCACTGACCCAGGTGAGCAGACCCCAGGTGAGCAGAGCCCAGGTGCAGTCCAACCGCAGAACTGTAGTGCTGTCCCACACTATACCAGCAGAGGTCCAATCTATTAAAATTTGGGTTTTAAGTCAGATTACAAACAAGTCCTACTATGACCACCGTATTTCTTTAAAAATTACACTACTTAAAGTATCAAGAATTTTCCCAAACTGGGCATGGTGGTGCACACCTGCAAACCCAGTGCTGGGGAGGCTGAGACAGGAAGATCAGTAACAGTCTGAGCTGTGTAGCGAGGCCCTGCACCACACAAATAAATGAATACAAGACTGAAAATAAAAAGAATTTTCCTGTGACAAAATGGTTCTCAAAGGAAAGATATAACGGATGGCCCAAACAATGCCTTTTCTCTCACAGGTTTTCTGTTTTCTCTGATGTACCAGCAGAAAAGTAGCCCATGAGGACAATAAATAACCTGGTGCTATGTGTTACACATATTAATCCCACTTTTGTTTTTTGTAGTGGGTATCGAACTCAGGACCTCACACTTGCCAGGCTGGTTGCTATGTTGCTGAGCTATGTCCTGGTCCTGGACAAAAAACTAGAAAGGAAATGATGCAAGAATCTGAAAAAACGCATATATTTGTTATGCTCTCAGAATAACAAGTAATTTACTGCAAATTAACTATCAGGACTCACATCAGTTCTTCTGATTCCCACAACATGAAGCAAACACTCTCACAAAAGCGAGAAGAAGAGACGAGAAGAAATAAAAACCACTTGGCCAACTTGACCAAGATGGTGAGACCAGGACCAACCACAGGCAGGTTGTCTGCTGTGTTGGTGACTGACGTCATGTCTGGAGAGCTTTGCTTCTTGCTTGAAACCTCACTGGGTTGACAGGAATAGCATAGAATCTGCCTGTGGACAACGATGGCCTTTGAATTGATGGCCACACCTCTTATCTGGTCCTCAGCAGTGTGTTCTAGCTAGAGAATGAACACATTTGATATGTGTAATTTGTAACTTCTTGAACCTCAACAACCATGTTTCTTTTTACTTAAATAAAATCCAGGCTCTCAATATTGCAGTGAAATACTGTCCTCCTCTGGCCTCATCTCCCTCCCCTAACCCGATAATCTCTAGACACTGAGCTGCTTTGGCTGTTAGGAAATACGGCTCTCCTACCTCAGCATTACCTAAACCTTGTGATGACCTTGTTTTCTTCCTATCCTAAGACACAGCCTCCAGAGTCCTTCCAGGCTACCCTGGGCCCTCCGGATTCTGGTACTACTGCAGATTAGAATCATGCTAATTTTGCTTTCACTTGAATGTTGTCTTTTTTTTTTTTTTTTGACCACCATACCATGTGTCTTTTACGTAGCTCTGCTACTACTTATGACAAAAAACAGTACTTTGTCTAGTTAAAACATTTCATATCTGCAGAACCGTACATTACTGGAGATTAGCAGCATAATTCCTAATGGCTAAAGTGTGCCAGCAGCCTGTATGGCCACTGACAGGTGAATGGATAAAGAAAATGTAACAATCACATACAGTGGAATTCTACTCTGTCCTAAAGAAGGATACATTTGAGTCTTTGGCAGGAAAACGGATGCACCTTGAAACAGTGACTCCTTTGTTGTACAGAGGACCAAATTCCTGAGCTTGCTTTTGCCAGGCTGGTGTTTATGCTTTTGCGCTCTCTCCCTGGCCCTATAGCTTGAGACCATAATGTTAAGTGAATTAACTCAGACATAAAAGCTTAACTATCCCATGGTTTCTCTTATAGGAGAAACTCAAATTATAAATAAAGAGCAACATAAAAGATTCTAGCAAGCAGGGAGGTAGATTTTGCTCAGTTGGGAAGGGAATCAACAGGAGAAGGGACGGGCCCAGAAGGGCAGCAAGATGCATCAGCTTCCACAGAGAATGTAATCAATATGCAATACAAACGTGTGCTCATGTACTAATGTAAAAAAAAAGGAATGAAATCCTAACTCTTTTCAGCACAATACTTTTAAGAGGGATAAAGTAAAATTTGAGCTTCCTGGAAGAGTATGTGTGACAGCGAAAATGAAGGCAGTACCATGTGAGAAAGCAGAACAGACAATGCTCAGGAGCAGTTAGGCAGCAAGGAAAAGCACTGCCTGCGACCTCAGAGGACAGCTCCGATGCACCATGAGACCCAAGTCTTCGGTGCTGAAGGATACAGCTACAGAGAAGGGCTTCACCTCCAATTCAACAAAGCATAATCAAATAATCAAACTAAAAAGGGTCCAGTCTCCTAGGTAGGTAATGGGCTATCTGGCCCTGGAGGCAAGTCACGTGATGCAAGGATGTCGGTGTATTCTGGTTGGAAGCCACAGAGCTCATCCTTTCAGCTGTGGGAAAGCACGGTGCTCTAGAATTATGGAAAAACAGTTTGTCTTCCTAATGACACATACGTGTCCAAGCCAAAACGACTGTATTTCACTGGTTGCCACTTGCAATTACTCTGAGTGCTTTTCAGATTCTAGCTGTAAAACTGATCTTCTCGAGAAAGGCAACGAACGTCAGATAGACACAACTGTACTCCAAGATGAACACATGGAAACGGAGCACCGCCAGCATCAGCCGAAAAGCTTTCTGAGCGAGAACTGAAATGCACAGTTGGCTGCAGCATTATTCCCCTATTACAGCTACTCAAGAAGCGGTTGGGGTTCTGGCAACTCTTTGTGGATAAAGATCATACTCCTCCCCCAAACCAAATTACTGTAGATTCAAAGGACAGTTTAAATAGGATCCATGGGTTACAGCCCCTGGGAAGTGCACACCTCTTACAGGTCCACAGAGTTTGATTCCGGGCTAAGAATGAATCTGTTTTATAACACAGGAAAAGTCTGCTTCTAATATTTCAATTTCCCAGTTAACAACATTAAAGAATAGATCAAAGAATTATGGATAAGGGCTTTACTTAGCTGTTAATATATGAGAAACTTAAAAAAAAAAGAATAGAAAAATTTGGATAAAATGGAAAATGCATCAACTGGGCACTGTGGCAGGCCTTCCCATATCGAGTGTACCAAGTGCATCTAAAGTAAATGCATCTGACAACATGAAGGCAATGGGCATGGAAATTATCCCCAAAGGAAGGACTGAGCAGTGCTGACTCCTCTGCATGATCATGCAATGAATTTTCTTTGAATAATGCGAATTTTGGAATAAGGATGGGTTGGTGTTGGAAAGTGGTTATAGTTCATAGGGCTAGGAATATAACTAAGCACCTGGGATCAATACTATATTACCATAGGCTTTGAGCATTGGAGTTGGGATTTTGTAAGGAAGAAAACTGAAAACAAAGTCAGTATCCTATGAACTAATTATTAAATTATTAGGCTATTGTCTATGTCCTGAAAATAATACTGATATTCCTCTCCCAATGGAACACTTGCTTATAAGCAGATAATGCCCAAAATAAAATTCTCTTTACATCAAATTCTATTATTCATGCTGCTAGACAGACACTCAGGCACATTCTCTCTCTTAGTAGTTTGCAAATGCAGAAATGTGAGGAAAGAACCTTCTCCAGAAACTCCACCATCTACTGACACCGGTATCTATGTAACCTCGTAGAACAAGCTGCGCAGAAACATGAGAGAAGGCTTGTGAGAGCGTGACGTCTTACTCTTTTAAAGATATTAACCTCAGGTCGAAAGCAAAATTTAAACACTGGTTTGTTTCCTACCGTGGAGACCCCAGTTTTCGATATGATATATTTAGGAAGAGATTTCAACCAACCCTGGGCAAATACACAATATGCTCTCCTTCCAAATGCTTTAGTGCCATGAGACGCTTCCTTTGAAACTCGTGATTAGGACAGTTTTGCTGGGAGGCTGTATCTATAAAATCTTTTCCTTTAAGGTAGATGACATCTAAATAAAGCACATCTGTTTTTTAATTTTTGATTTCGTACCTTACCTGGAAAATGACTGGCATCTGCTAATGTAGCAGTAATCAGAGTTCACTACTAAGCCAAGCGAAGAACTCTGGTACTTTAATGAGTGGAAAGCTAAGTCAAAATGTAGGACCAACCAAGGTAGAACAGAATTACAACACTTGAGCTGGTTTTTCTTGTTGTTGTTCCCTGGAGCTAAGAACAACTTTCTAGAAACAGTGCTGGCCTTAGATTTTTGTTGTTTTTTTCTTTTCATTTGTTATCAATACGAGAAAGAGTTATTAAAGAGCAGGACATGACAAAGATGCTTGGCTTTCCCTGTCAAGAGATAAAATTTTAGGAGAAAATGGTCCTGCTGTGGGCACTGACCATTGGAGCCTCTAGGCTTAAAGTGACAGTTCAGAAAGAACACCTTCCCTATAAAGACCTCATCCTTTCTCACTTGGCTTCACAGGCTTTCAAGATTTCTCAAATATTGTCTCGGGTACATTCTCCAATTATCTGCAGGTACCTAAATAGTTCCAACACCATCAATACTTATTCTAGTTTTATATTAAAAAAACCAAGGCTAGACTCTAACTGCATATTGTACCCATAGGATTCACCATCTTGTATTCCGTCAGTTTATAGACTATGTTTCTTGTGGCACTTAAAAGCATTAGTTCTATGGCTTTGGCTGAGTCTTTGTGTTTTGGACTAATTATACCCAGAAAGGTAAATCTGATCTTTTAGCATTAACCAACATTGCGATGAAGTGAACAATTGGCAGAGTGGCACTTCTGTCATCCTTGTGTACAAGCCCAAAACAAGCACCTATGTAAGCAGAATCAGGCGACTCTTAGGCTGTCATTTTATTTACTGGCAGCTGTTAGTTGTTGGTGGGAAATCAGGCTTAGCATGGATTGCGACTGGAGACTCAACCATTCCCCTAATGGCCTGTAAAATTGTGGAAACGGTACCGCAAGTTCAAGTGCTAGGGCAACAGGCTTTTGCTACATCTAAGCATGAGAGTAAACAGACAGGACTTTATAACATGTCTCTTTGTGTGTTTGAATATTTAAATAAGGAGGAAGAGATCTTTGGAAAGATATTCTGTTTAGGAGAATATTTGTGATAACATTTTTTGAGGAATATTTAATTCTTGAAAGGATGCTACAATGTGAAAGAACATATGATCTAAGCTGTTTTGTCACTGTGCAGTTATAGAAGGCTTTTATTTTCTGTTCATTTGTGAAGGACTCATTGGGCCATGTAGCTTTCTTAAAAATAGAACCCACTCAATTTTTCTGTGGACTAAATTATTTCTGTCACCTGGTAATTTGACTAGAGAAGAGTCTCATCTTAAGAGTATTTGTAATTACAAAAAGCTTACAAGTAATCCTTACAACTTGATGCTAGGTGAAAAAGCAGGACCCAGAACAGTGCATGAAACACTGCATGAGTATGAAATAAAGACATCATAGGGGAACATCCCTGTTTTTGTACCACAACAGGTAAATAACATCATGTGTGCATTTTAGAGAGTAGAAAGAATACTAGGCACTTAAAGACATTGACCAGGAGCCAAGAAACCCTGTCCGGGGCCACAGGTACTCTGCTCTCTGACATTTGCAGATATTCAACTGGTCCAGGCCTGTGGTTTCTCATCTGCTAAGCAAGGCGTGTTGGACAAATTGATTCCCTCAGGTCCTTTTGAGTTCTAAAATAAGATGACTCTCTATGGTGTTCTTAGCCTTCTTTGGAGAGGCAATCTCTACAAAGTTATTTTAAGGTGAACAAAAGCTTCCAACCTCCCAGATTAGGTAAGAACACACTGATGCTCCTTCAACTGATTTCTATGCTTCCTTCTCTTGTGTGCTGAGAGATTTTCAGGAAGACTGACACTGCAGCTCTTGATGGCAGCCTGATGGGTTACACTCAGCCACATGAAAAGGAAGCCACAAAGCAAGAGGACATGGTGGCGCAGAGGTTCTGCTCCTGGGAAGCAGTTCTCCTTAGAGTTTGGAAGCTAGGAAGAAGCCAGAGGCTGCCTTGCAGGTGGACAGCAGCTGCGCTGCAATGGACCACGGCCGCCAGCGCACTGCAGAGGGGAGGGGAGGAGAGGGACCCTCTTCGGAGGACTTCCTGTGCTCCAAGATCAACGTGCTCTGAAGCTCAGGCTCTAGGGTAATTTCTTTTCTGTTCCCCAAATCCTTAATAAAGTGCAACTTACAAGTAAACTTTTTCAGTAAGCCAGTTTACTCTCTGCTATAAAACAGACCTACTCAAAAACCAACATTCACAAAGACTTCTTTTTATTTAGGAAATTCTGTCCCTTCCTTTCTGTGCACGTGTGTGCATACACATGTGCACATGCACACACACACACACACACACACAAAACACAGCAAAACAAACAAAAAACTGATCAACTATTTTCTAAGATATATACTGCATTTTTATCATTCATTACACAAAGATCTATATTCCTCACACCAAATTACAAATTAGAGCACACAAAAACTTAGTAACAATTTATGGACACAGTTATTTAATTTCAAAGAATACAGATCTCTCTTCTTCCCTTAAATCATAAGAGCCACCCATGGCTGTATAAGAATTGGGAAAATGCGGCATTTCTTCTCTCACACATTAGAGAACACACAAGCCTTTCTTCAGAAGACACAATATCCCCTGGCATAACTGACACTTGGAAAAATGTCCCTTATGTCTCTGTGGAATAGACAACTTTTTTTTTTTTTTTTTTTTTTTCCCAAAAGCAAGCTTCGCTCTGTGAGTGTACCACCTAGCACTGCAGTGAGCTAAGGGGAGAGGGAATCCCACTTGCATTTTTTTCTTTATTCTGTGTCCTCCTCTGACAGTTGACACTGCTGCTATGCAGGGGCCTGCGGTTGCAGGATCCGTGTAGAAGAGAATGCTTACACAGCAAGATGGGATGCACAGGGTGGGGAGTCAAATACACTTAGGATGGAGGAAAAGCTCATTTGGCGTTAGGAAGCATTTTGTCCTGAAATAATAAAACAAACCTTGGGCCATTACAGCAAACCTCACAGCCACTCACAGAGCTGCAGTATACTTAGTTTATATTATAATAATGTATATGTTATTAATAAAATTCAGTTATTATGGGGCTTCAATGACAGTGAGCATCAAGTGCTGGATAAGCCTATAGGGGCTGTGTATGTAAGAAACACTGAGCTCTTCAGTCTCTTATCATAATATGTTAGCATTATCACCACGCCATCCTTAGGGAAGCACTCTGAAACTCAAATGAGTCAATGCATTTGGAATTTCTAAAATACTATACAGCTGTTATTCTTACTGTGGCCAATATAATAAAAAAAATAAATTTAGCCCACTATTTCCCAGATAGTGATGAAAAACAGTTCACAATTAGAAGGCTCTACTCTAGCTTCCTTGTTTGTAAAGAAAAATGAACAGAGTGACGAGGTTATTTTCCACCCTCCTCATACTGTGCGGCAGCCTGTGCCTACGCAGAGTGATGCCGCATTGACAGAGGTCCTGCTACACCTCAGAGTAATGAAGCAGAGATTCATTAGAGTCATATGCAGGGAGGTATCATAAATATAAAAAAAAATCCAATGACTGAACTAAAGACAACAGAGACATGAAGTACTCATCCTTGCAGCTTTATAATGTACTTTTGATCCAATTCTAGAGAAAAACAGTACACAGAAAACCAATAGAAGCAACCATGTCTAAAAAATCACCTTTTCTCTTTTTTTGGCCCACTAGCTAAGGTAGCAGCTGGGAAATAACACATCTCCATTGCTAGACACCCAAATAGTACCAGTCAGACAGTTTTTACAAAGACTGCATTAACCTTATGAAAAAGCTCCAGATTTCCAAAGATAAATCTCATCTAGCTTACTACTACTTAATAGCAATTAAGCTATAAGGGTATGTCAATGCACTATTTCTCGGAAAGATATTTTATATATGGAAAAAATGATCCACATGCAATGTTACAACCAGTTCTCCAAGATGAATGTAATTATTATATACAGTACTGCAAGTGTATACAAAGAATATAAACTCAACCTCAGAACCTCAGAATAAAGGTATCAACCATATCAAATTTGTGAAAGAGTCATCTTGAACAGTGAAAGATGGACAGCCCTACAGGAACTGCTCTGTCTACTTAAGTCAGTGCCTACTATTCTGGAAAATGCGAGGAAAATGAAGTCAATCAAAAATTCGATGGAATTTTCTTTTTTTAAGTTGGGTGTATGGTCTAGCAAATGTTCTTTAGCACTTGGAATGTCAAGAGAAAAATAAACAAGCACCGGGTGCCCACCAGCCATTCAGCAACAACTAGGAGAGGGAATGAGAATTGGCAAAGACGTCGTCTCTTTCGAAGCGATGTGGGATGGCAGCACACATGACAACTAGAAAGGAATCCTGACTGGGTTGAACAACTTTAGTGCTGTGCAGCCACACGTTCCTACGGAACACTTCCGTCTGCTGTCACTGACATTCTGTAGAACATGTTGCGTAGACTATATTAACTTTTTGATATCATTTCCTTGGGGAGGATAATTGCTCTAGCTTTTAATTACTGGAAGTATATCTGGCTACTGGAGATGATTTTAGCAAAAAGAAAGATATTTCACAGGATCGGTACGATGTAACATTGGAGAACGGGTTAACAGGCGCAGGCAGTTATTTTAAATAAACTGGTAGAGGTTTACTATACCGTGCAGAAGAAAGATAAAGACAAGCCTGAATTGTAGGGTATGAGTACAGCGTCACATGGTGAGTCAAACTTACAGAGGGACATCAGTAGTTTCTGGTCTGTATTTTTTTAATTGTATTTATCTTAGGGGAGGTGAATTCCTGTGGACTGCTTTATCATTTTAAGGTGCTAAACTGCCCATCTCAAAAATAATAAAGTTGCTGTAACATCATCTATAATGTTTACACGTGGCTATTTTGGATCCCCCCTATTATGCAAATCTAACAGCAGATGATATAGTTTGAATTTCCATTTGAAAGAATACATTCTTCTCCCTGTTGAAATTTGTAATGCTATTATGGGCCTGGTTTCCATTTATCAAGCACTAATATTTTCTTTTGCTTCACAGAGTACTCCAAATATATGCAGCTTTCTCATTTGGATACGGTTAATTTTTCCATAGATCATATATAAATGAAAGTCTCTGAAGATAAAAGAACCCAGCTGCAAAAGTAATAAAATTCATAATACTAATGATAATCTTAATAATTCCTAATACTTATTAGGTCTGTTCTTGATGCCAGACACTCTTCTGAGGGTTTCACACACATTAATTAATTTGATCCTCCTCCTACAGCAAGGAGGTAATGTTACTCTCAATAAACCCGTTAAAAGAGGAAAGCAAGGCGCAGTCGCCTGTCTGAACAACCTCACCAGAAGCACGAGGAAGCCAGGGCTCTAGTAGAAGGGAGGCTCCTAAGAAGCATGTGAGGTCTTTCTAGAAGGTACACATCAAAGAGATGACATGAATAGATATTTACATTTAAAACTTTAAACATATGCTCCCTCCAATAAGAAAAAAATGAGGCAGACTATTATGGTTTAAATGTATCTCCTCAAATTTATACACTGAAACAGAATTGCCAGTGGGACAGCATGGAGAGTTAGGGACCTCAGCAAGGGGTGATGACATAAAGGGAGAGCACACATGGAATTATGGTCCTTAGGAGACAGCTCAGAGCGTTGGATTTGCCAATCCTTCTCCAAACTACCCAGCCCTTAAGAAAACAGTGCTTCTCCTCTCTGGAGGATGAGGTACCCGGACACCATTCTTGAAACAGAGAGACCAGGTGCTGATCAGACCTCCAATCATCTAGCATCCTGGCCTTCGAGTATTCAGATTCCAGAAATGTGTAATAAATTTCTAATGCTTATATATTACTTGGCCTATGAGGGTTTATTACAGCAACCTTTATTTTACAAGACAGTTTTTTTCTAAACAGACTAATAAATACTAGTATTAAGGACTGCATATGACATACGGTAGATCATTCTCTGCTAATTTTGTTTCATAGATGAAACCTTTTGGGTGAAATTAACTATTTATTACCAGGTTTATGCCTGCTTGGTGAAACTACTAGTACATACATGGATTTATTCTTTGGCATTTCTCACTCTCCCACACGAAACTATTTATACCTGTTTTCATGAAAGTCTCACAACCAGCCAACGATACTATTTATAGTAACACTTTATGTTAAGCATATCTGTGCATACATAGGTTTCCTTGATGGAGCTAACACTCTAATACTCAAGATTGAATATCTGCTTGCCTATCTGCATTATCTTTTGCTCTCAGGATTGAGAATAAGTTTTCAGAAGTTCAAGGATAGCATGGAAGGTAGGACATGGACTCATCTTGTGAGGATTCAGGAGAAAAGACGCAGGCAGGCAAGGGTTTCTAGGTGGAGAAGGGGGTTTGCAAAGGCCGGAGGGTCCACCAACTCCCTGGAATAAGTGTGCACATACAGCTGTATGTGCCTTTCATTCTTAAGTGGGATTTAACATGTTCATCAAATTTTCAAAGGGTCCAGATCTTTCAAAGAATTATGGTTCAGTGCACTAACATACATGTGAAAGTCATGCGGATCTTTGAACAGGGGCTCCCCCCCCCCCCCGCAATCTCCTGTCTTCTTATTCAGAGTTCTTCCAATGCACTTTCCAAAGTAATGTACACTGAACAACAGTGAACACCTGAAAAGCATTTAGAGATCGTTTACCCTTAGAAAATACGGTAGTGTTTTTGATTCACGAATTTAATTTCTTTCCTGATTCTGGTCATGAACCAAGTTAGTGAGGAAACAAATGGCCTCAGTGTGACTGGATGTGGGGTTCATGAACAGATGCAAAATTTTGTCGAATGTTTCTGGTCATGAATTGAATTACTTCTGAGAAGAAACCTTTCGAGTCCAAGGTATTACTGTGTTTTAGGGTTGAAGATGACCTGAACAGCCTCTAGTGCTAAGATTCAATTGTGTTTCAAGTGTGTATTTTTAAATTCTTAGGAAGTCATCCTAGCCAAAAAGGCCCTGATTTTACATTCGATTTGACACACCAAGGTGTCAAAGCCATCTTGACTTTGAAAGCAGCTGCAAGCCACAAGGTTGACCAGGGAGAACAGTGGGCTTGAACACAACTGACGTGCCCTGCTAGGAATGTGACTCCGTCACACTACATATCAATTGCAGAAATGTTATTTGACTTTCTATTGTTCTAGCTTCCTCACAAATTCAGAGGATGGCATTTATCTTCTGAGGATGTTTTGCACAGCAAAGATAATATATTTATATAAATATAAATAAAGATTATAGACATATATATGCATATATATACACACATATATATGCATGGCAGGATGCACACCAGATAAAAGATACACAGATAACCATGACTATTATAATTTTAATCTTTGTTGCTGAACTGTAAAGCAGCATTTTAATTTTTCTTTGTATTTTAGACTTCAGCAAAAACTTTTTAAAACTCTATGCCAATATGGTTTTCTAAAGGAAATGTTAATTATAATCCTGCTAATGAAAGTATAGCACTGTCAGCAGTAATTAATTTTAGAATAAAACTCTGTTTTTATATTCCAGACTGAAATAATAAATTTTAAGTAGTTACAAGTCATTATGATAAATAACCAACCACCAATGAATATTCTTGAAGAATAAGAAGTTAAACGATTCCAAAAAGGAGGGGCTGGGCATGGTGGCGTATACCTGTAATCCCAGCACTTGGGAGGCTGAGGCAGGAGTATCGGTGTGAGTTCGAGACCAGCCTGGGCTACAAAAGTGAGCTTAAAGCCAGCCTGAAGTGCATAGTGAGACCCTGTCTCAAAAAGACAAAAAAAAAAAAAAAAAAAAGAATCTAAAACGGCAGTGGAGGCACACAAATAAGTATAGTTGTACCTGACTCTCATATGTGCAAGTTTGTGGCTCTGCTACACTTGGATTATTGACAACGCTCCATATGATGTTGCTATTTCCAGTTATTTAGACCATAGCTTAAGAAATGACATTCAAACTGTGGTGTTCATATGGTCTATAAGTTTATTGCCTGATGAGAAAATGGATTTTTAGTAAACAAGATAAGGCTGGGTATCTGGATGTACACTAAGTGACTTAGGGGCAGACACAGCCTCTACTGACAGGAAAGGATCATTAGAGACAAGGGCCAGTGCGAGCCCTTACAGAGGAGTCAGAAAAGCTAGATTCCATTGTGAGCAACATTAGACAGTATTACTTAGACGCAAGGCAACTGAGGGCCAATTCCCTGTCCAAATTTGCCTTCTCATCTCTAGTATTTTGCATATTAGTGTCTTACCTAAAAATCAAGCAAAACATTTATCTTGGCACGTTATGTGATGGTTACATACTGTACATACAATAACTGATATCCAAAGTACATGAAGCTAGCTCTTAGAAGACAAGAGTGGAAGAGGCTATAGCTTAGAAAGCTAATAGAGAGAACTCAGGGTGATCCAGCTACCTTGGGTTGAAGTATGCTCGAAACTTTATTTTCCTTGTTTCTCATTTGTTCAATTCTCTTTTCCTGCTTTAATAAAAGTCTACCTTCTCAGAGGGTGATTATTAAAGAGGAAATGGTTCAGGCAGAGGGAGAAGGGAGGAAAAGGGCGAGGCAAGGGAGTGGGTGTAATTCTTTGAATTACTTGTGTATGAAAATGCTATAGTAAAGCCTATTAGGCTGTATGACTCACATGAAATAAAAAATACGAATATGAAAAATATTTTCTGAACAATTCATATTATAAGAATAACCACACTATTATACACAGAGTGGTCAACAGAACAGTGACTATCTAAATTTAAAAAAAAAAAAAAAAGTTACAAAGACACACTGCCACGAACTGTCCTCAAAACCATCCCCATCACTCGAATATACTTCTCCCATCATTCTTGCCACTTTCTGAAGCAGGTGCAGAAGCCTTTTTTCACAACTGTCTTAAAATATATGATACAAAACAGTGTAAAAATATGATGGAATGTCTTCATCTACCTAATTCATAAGATATGGCCTTGTGCGACTTCTATCGCATCCCCAAAACCAAATGACCATGGAAAAGGTAAGCAATTTGGAATCAACTCAGTAGCTCAAGGAAGCCAGGATGGCAATGACTGTGGCTGTGTCCGGATGTCTCCCAAAAGCTTCGGGTGCTCGTGGGGGTGGGGGAAGTTTGCAGGGCTGGCCAGATCTAGAGTGTAAGTCGCTGGCATTAAGGGGCTGCGGTACTCAGTTAGCTCATCGACTGGAATTATCACTGGGTGGCCATATCCAAAATGCTGGTACCCTGGATGGGATAAAAAACAAAGGCAGGGGGTTGCCTTATGCCTGCCGCTGCCACGCCTTGGGCTATGTGTCCTCTGTAAGGCTCTATTCCACATGGCCCTTCCTTGGGGCCCGAACACTACGGATGGACAGACATCAGCACCAAGTAGGAGCTGATGGCAAGCCTTCCTCCTTTGTGGACTTGGGCTACTTTGTTTGAACAACAAGAAAACTAGCTAAGACACTCAGGGTAAAAAGAAAAACAGAACTGCATTAGAAAATGGCCTGACGAAGAGAGGTATCTGAAGCCAGGCAGAGCCTTTTTTTAAGGGAGTTAATGATAGTGTCTTTTACTGTAATGCTTTTTTCAAAAAATTTAAATCTATCGTACTCTTATCAGACCTCATGTAATGTGTTTATACCCATATAAATATTAGCTTCCACTTGGTCTTTATTCGAAAATAATTGTCTTATATTACTAAAACAACTCCTGTCACAACTCTTTCTTAGCAACTACTATTTTTTCTTAGGAACTGCCTCAACATAAAGAGTATTCTGCCAGTGATTAGATTTGTCAAAACTTCATTTGTGTTTCTATACTGATTACTTTATAATTCAACAACGTGAAAGGCTTTTGTGCTTATTACCTCTTGAATTGTGAATTTTTCTCAGCATAAATAAAGTGAGTGGTGTGATTTGGAAACATGTCATGAAGCAAAGTGTCACTATTTTCTAGAAGCTCAATAAATACATCAACTTCCACAGACAACTCCTAATTGTTTTTATTTTTTCCCTCTGCCATCTTCACAAAGGAGCTAAATATTGTTTGCACATTTTAAATTCTGTATGCAGGCAGTTAACACTGGAATATGATAAAACATTGGCCTGTGCTACCAAAGCTGCTGTACTGGAGGCTCCTCTACACTTCCTGGAATTTTCCATGCAGTTGATTGCGATTCAGATGATTGACAGCTGCCTTACATATCAGGTTGGGCATTCATCTAAGAGAAAATGCAGTTTATGATTGTAATCTAGATTAAAGCTCTCTGTGTAGCCCAGGAACTTCAATTAAATGCTTCTAACCTTTTGCATAACACATAAAATTGAAAGGTTTTTGGTTTCTAGGTCAGTTCTAGATTTAGAGCGCATTTGTAGGTGCAGAGCTATAAAAGGCAGGTTTCAGCTTGATTCAAATGATTTTCCATCCATACTGTTAGAATAGCACACAAATAAAATGGTCACGTTTCCAACTATCACTAAGGAGGTTACATTTTTGTCCCTCATTATACTTTACTGTTCAGTTATAGAAAATGACAAATTACAGTAATGACAGAGTGCAGAAGTCCAATGGCACTTTAGTTCATGAACTCAATTAGTGCCAATTTTGGAAAAGATGGGTGTATTTGTGTTTGTGTGGGAAAGACGGTCATGGTTGTGTTTGACATCTGAGGTAGAATTTTGCAGAGAATAAAATTTTGCCAAATACTTTGGTTTGGGAATCAAATTATCTGTAACAAAAGCATTTGTGAGCTGAGTTACCACTTGCAAAGAAGTAGTCATCCTGAATGATCTAATTTTGAGGAGAAATAACACTGTGATATAGCAAAGGTAGGCTAAGTTCTTGAAAAAAGAGTATGCCAAATAAATTCTAATCTTACATTTATTTTATTTCTATAATTTGCCTTACTTTGTTAATAAAAATACAATCTTTCTTCTTTGTTAATTAGACTTATTACTTATTTGAAGTCTTGAGTCCGAAACTTGCTATTCTTTTACATATTCCAACCAACAATATAGAGATAAGCAGTAAAGCCTATATTTAACCATGCAAATATATTAATTACACTGTATAGACAAGATTAAAAAGAAGAACACTAACACTATCCTGTCTAAATGAACACTGGTGAAATCTGAAGTGTGAAGTTGGGTAACTCTTGAATGCCTAGTATTTTTGGTCACCTACAAAAGAACCATAACATTACTTATCATCAAAGTAAATTGATTGCGAGGATTTTTATAAAGTATGCCTCAACCATATAATACCATTTTCAGCTTGTTCAAATGCTGAAAGATATTTCTTGTTCCCCCAAATCTGTATGCTGCCTTTGGTGCTTGCTAGGAAAGCTTTTAAGTAGTGTTCCAAATTCTGAATTAATTTTGGACACTACAAAGTCAGACAGGATTTGGTTGGAGAGATAAAGTGGTAGCCAGCATCAAACTTGGAAGCAGAGAAGGGAGAAATGTACTGAAACAACTACAGATGAATGTGTTTGAGCTAAGAAGTCCACGAAGTTAGGACAGAAGCTAGCTTTATTTAATGTTTTATGCAACATCTGTGGGCAGGTGCACAGTGATGCTTCAAGGAGGCGAACTGCCTGCGCACCAGCAAGGAGGAACTCATCCTGTCAAAGCTGGCAGCTCTGGCCGGCTGCTCCTGCCCCGGGAAGGACAGCAGTGACACTCTCAGCTATATTCTAAGGACTTTTCAATCCAATGCGATCAAGATGAACAGAATATGCAGTGCTAAGGATGACTCCAGATGTTTTAAGATGACACGGGTAAGGGATTAATTGTTGGAGAGACGCAAGTGGAAACTATCTTTCTCATGCATCCTTGGGGGACACCTTCCTCCATCATTCTTTGTAGAATCCACTCTTTGCTACAACTGTGAGATAGAATACTGAGCAGCCCATGAATTAGATATCCGGGGACATGTCCAGTGTGCTCAGCGCACATTCATCACTGTATCAGCAATCCTAACCTTTAGGCTATTTCCATAAATACACAAATTTATTTACAAAGAAATTATCTCCTCTCTACATTTTATATGAAGTTAGTTTATGTGCCCCTGCTGACAATCACCAGTCCATGCGCGGCCATCAGCAGCCATTAATAAACTGGGCCAGGCCAATTTCCTTTCCATCTGAGAGCATCAATTAAGTAATGAACTCTTCCATGTGAGCAATAAGGTACCAAGTCATGCTCCCTGAGCTCTGCTATCAACGATGCTATGCTGCTGTTTACAGTGTACCTGTGTGCGGAAGACAGACTAAGCCAAGCCTGATGCTTAGGTACCTAGTTTAGCAGTTGGTTGGTTAACATACCAGGTGAAAGCATCTCAGGTGAGTACTCAATGCCAAGAGAGTAAGAGTCACCCCTTCATTGTCTTACCTTCTATTGCTGATAGGAGAACCCGAGAATGGTCGTATGCAATCACATTTGCATATCTATTCTTTGGTTTGTTTACTTCCAAGTTTGAATGCTCCCAGGTGAACTGCTGGCCAGGGTCGATTGACTTTAAAAGAGAAACAGGACATACAACATCAATAGTGAGTAACACAGAATTCTAGGCATTTATCACAGTAACAAACATGATTTAAAAAGAAAATTCTCAAGCCACACTCCATCAAGAAGATTCTCGCTGTGAAGGTGAGTACTAATATACACAGCAAAAAACAAAATGATGAGTCATAGGAAGAAACAACGATCGTCGCCACTATTGACGCCAATGGGGTAAAAACAAACACAGATGTCCTGCTAATATTGGAGAGGCAGGTTTCCAGCTTTACTTTGCCATTTCCTTCTCTTGTGGCTACAGCTTGCAAGTTTTGGTGGTTTAGTGTTCCTCCGGATTCTGTGAAGACTGCTTTATTTTGAGTTTTCTTCCCACTGCTTTCTATCTAGACCTAGGTCAGGGTTTAAGTCAAGGGGTCTCTCCACAGCTGCCCTGGGAATGGCCTACACTGAGGATTCCTCTCCTGACAAGCTCACGAGTGAGCATGAGGATGTTTCCCTTTCTTCATAACACACTGTGGTCGGTATTGCAGGGAGCGACACAGTTCAGTCAATAGTAAAAGAAAAAGATGTGAAGTCAAATAATGACGATACTCAGACTACAAATTTATAATCTACAGCAGATAATTGTTTTCTCTGTATCACTGTATTTTTCCATTCAGTACTATGCTAACACTTTCCTTATTAAGTTCACCACTTTGTTTCTTACTTAAAAATCTTAGTATTTATTTTTCATCTTCCTTTGATGTCAAAATGCAGCCACAATTATTGAATAACGTAACATATTACCTACATAAAATACACATTTTTATAGTTCAATTAAAGTGCTGTTTTATAGTCATATTCAGCATTGATTATAAAACTCTAGGTGACATGTTAATTTTCAGCTATGGCACCGAAATCCAAACACCTTTCCTTTCATCAAAGGACACTGACACC